>CAEGAF010095709.1:0-26025 GCA_903067075.1 Micropoecilia bifurca | reverse complement strand
ATACTGTCCTGAGCTGTATGCAACGAAATTTCGTTTTGTATTCACCTTGTGCATGCAATATGACAATAAAGTTTTAACTAACTAACTAACTAACTAACTAAATTTGTCCTCACTGGTCTTCTGTGCTTTCCACTGTTATTCATCCTTTTTGAGAGGCTAAGAAAGTCGGCCACCAAAATCTACATTGAGCTGAGGCATCAAGTGCAGAGCACTTATGAATGAAACTTAAATATAATTGCCAACGTAGTGTTTCATCCAGCGTAAGTTATGTGTGCAACTTGCAATGCAGGCTGCACACATTGATACTGCAATCGCAATTATGATTTGATGTGCAACAATCAAATCTGTACAGTGACATTGGCTGCTTAAACTTGGGAGTAATTTGTATGAGAGAGTTTGATGGGATGATGAAGTTTTAAACGGTGTCTTGCAAAAGTGTCTGCATCCCCTTTACATGTCAGCACTTTGTTGAATGTATTCCATTTTAATATGGGGGACTGAAACAAAGAAGTGTGCAGTGGTGAAGTGGAAGGAATTCAAAGAATGCATTAATAAAACATTGGCTCCATCGGCTCCATGTTTAAAGGTCTGTGTCTGACGAGAAGGTTGAAAATTCACAGCAGTCCAAAGTATTTTGTGATTCTTTGGTGCTACCTGGACACTTTATCTGTGTCTATCTATGTATCCATCAACCTTGATTTAATTCCATCCAGCTTCCCATCGTCTTCCTTCTTCCCTGGCAGCTTTGATTACAACCAACCTGTAATTGTCTCTTTATCACTACACAGTTTATTCACTGCTGTCAGAGAGCTTCAATAGCTCAGCATCTAAAGATATGGGCGTTAAGGATAGGCTGAGTCAATCCAACACGCTTAATCTATTGTGGACATGCACTGTCACAAACTTTTCGCCTTTCTTCTAACTTCTGCCTGTTGTCAGCATGAGTGCATATTTTCTCAAAGATTTTGAAAATGAAAATGTTCCGAGCTTCATTTGCTTTCCAAAGAGAGAGAAAAACAAACGCCTCAGAAACAGCTCACCTAAACCTGAGATTCCAGTCTGACTGTAAGTGAAGCATTGCTGCTGCAGATTCACAAAGCGGACCGTACTGCATTAGTCTGACATGTTTATGTAAAGGGAAAATATTTCAGAAGACGTGATGAAAATCGTACACTTCATCTGCAAACGACTGCCCCAGTTAACGTGCCACTTGGTGACAAAGCCTTTATATAACAGTGCACTCACTGCTCCGTGTGACTCAGGCTCCAACTGAGACAAGTGGTGACAGGGCCATAAATGATTAAGAGCATCTTATGTTGCCAGCAGCCTCTGATGTGGGTAGAATGACAACACAACAACCAACACGCTCCACAGCGTTCAGGCTCGCACTTGTAATCCCACTGATCACAGACACAACACTGAGCTATCCCCACACCACTTTCTCTCCTTTAGCTGCTCAGTCCAATCACAGCAACGTCGAGTCACATGAAACCAGGAGGCATGAACTGACTGCGTCTTACATTTTTAACAGAGACCGAAAAGTGATATTTTATTTAGGAGGAGGAAGCTCTCAGGAAAAAAGCTACAGGGAGTCAGGAAAACAAAAAATAAAAATTACATAACAGCACTGAGACTTGCCATTTTCTGGCTGGTGCTGATCAGTTTGGCCCTTTTTGCTGTAATGTACGTTTGCAGTTCTGACTGGCGTCTGCAACTCATTACCGTTATTTAGTATATAACTAAGAACATATGTCTGAGATAACTACTGTCTTTCAGGAGAAGGTTACTTTTTTTACTGTCTGGTCGTCTACATTGGCCCAAACTTAAAAACAGTAACCGTTTTATATCAAGAAGAACATTGCGACAATGTTAGAATTTGCTACCCTTTTTATTAAAAATAGAAAAATGCCAGAAATGTTTTAAAGCGTGGAAAATGAGATATGCTTTTAAAATTAACATATTTTTAAAAATTATAAACATCAAAACTCCAATTGATTCAACTTCCTGGTCCCTCATCCATCTGTCTCATTGTTTGGTGCAATGATATGCAAATGGTCAGACCTGCTGACCAAAGCTAGAAATGACACTCCTAATCGATTAATCAGAAGCAGCGCATAACAATGTGAACTTTGTAACTCCAACAAAGAGCATCAGTAAATTTCTTTTTGCAGCAGCTTTGTTGGGCCCCTGACCTTTAACCCAAATATTGAATTCCCACGTGGGGGTTGTGGCGGGTCCTGGAAGCATCACAAGCACTGGGACACTTAAAGTTTGATCCCACATAAATAATTGCAGAGAAGACGAAAATATCTGTGTTAAGATATACAAAATTGCAATCTCTTTGCAATGAAGTTTGCAAGGGAGAGTTTAAACCAGAGCTTTATGTTCTTAGGCACGTTTTTGCAGTTAAATCACCACCTATCCACCTTCATTCACGCTTTTTAAGAATACCAAAAATATTTTCTACTACACCAGAAAATAGTGAAATATTTCATCTTTGTAACTGAAGTTCAAATGACTCATTTGACTTGTTTGATAGGCTTGAAAATATTCTGCTGATTTGTTACTGAAAATGTCTATGGCGAGCTATTCTTGTTCCTTGGCTACTACTCAGGTGAGGAACCAGTTTGGCCTGATTAGCTCCATTTCTTCACTTGAAGGCAAACCCTGTATGACAAATGGTAGAGCTATCTCGAGTCGAAACAGGTGACAATGTTCAGAAAATGGCAACACTTGTTTGTCACGTAACAAACACTCAGGTATAACCAGGCAGATGCTCTTTTATTTTATTCTTCCCTAGAATCAAAGCTACGTCTTAAAACTAAACGAAACTGGAAATAGATTTGAAACAAATAGAGAACCTAGGTTCCAAATTACAAAAGGTCTGCTGGCAGGAGAACAAATTTCCTAAAATTTCTAAAATCAGATGTTGTATACATTTCCAATTTCATAAAACTGCCAGGCAGTTTAGCTACTGCTTGGCAGCAGTAGGACATTGTTAAACAGTGTTAAACTACTCTGTGTGGTTTAACATTTAAATTTATTTGTCCAAACATAATATTCATATGCAAAAATATTGGTAAGCAAATAGTCACTCTCTTTCCCAGCTAATCACTGCAGACACCCTGCCTCTCTGCTGGTTAGCAGCTGAACCTATAAACAATTACTGATGTTCATAACACACAGCAATCAGCTGTAACTAGCACAAAACTTACTCAACATTTGCTTTATTAGAGATTGACAGAAAAATCAGCTTTGATTAAGGGACCTTAGTCAAAATCTGTTAGCTTCAAAGGTCTGAATCAGTCGTTTGCAAACTCAAAAATCCAATCCAACGATGCATAAATGCTGCAGTAGAAGGTTAACAGCAACTTGGCAACAGCACTTTATAGGACACTTTAAATATAAAAATCAAGAGTATAGACAGCGATGTACAGTGTCATTCAAAAAGAATGTAATTTCTACAACATATCCAGCAATTGGTTTATTCAAAGGTTTATTCAGACTACAATCAAATGACAGAGCAAGACTTTCCACACAGGAAGGCAGAAAAGAGCAAAGTTAAGTTCTTTTAATCTTTATCACCAGATAAAAATAATTTCTGTTCTAAATGATGGTTATAATTCCAATTTGCAGTCCTGCTAGAACAGATCAGAGATCTGTTGGTTGATAACTTTAAGTGATTAGAAATACAACAAAGATGCTTTTTTTTTAAAAAGAAAATGTCAAAAAATAAATAAATTAAGCAAACGATGTCAAGCTGTTTTTGGAAAGAAAAATCCTGAATGGGAACAAAATGTACTTCAAGTAATATCTCAGTCATTTAAAAAGGACAAATGAAAATCACAATCAACACAAAAATGCTACTATATATTGCTTAAAAAAATCCCAGAAATAATTCTACTTTTAAGCTAACTTAAGAAGGGCAGCACAGAGGGCCAAGTTTAACTAAGCCTAACCGGATAAGGAAAACATTAAATTACTTTAATGCACACTATTCTAGACAAAAATGTTTGAATCAGGTGATGAAATCTGCTCAAGACATCAATTCTAGCAAATATCACAACAATCAAAGGTCGAAAGGCCAGTAGAATAACACCTGCGGCAGCAAGGTAGTTCGTCCTCCATCTGACATTTAAATGGTTTCAGTTAAACAAGGGGAACAGCGGCGGATTCCAACATTTCATAGTAAAGACTTTAACTGCTTTAAAACATTACAGGCAAGGTTGCGAGTGTTTGATTTGTGTGTTAGTATGTAGTGGATTAGCGTTCAAAGCACCATTACCACTCAGACAAAGAAACAAAACCACAAACGAATTAACAGTGTTATTTTTAACAGGGCCTGGGTTCTTAACACATGGAGTAAATGACCCACCTCTACTAATTTTAACACAAACAAAAACCCTTTCGGCGTCTCTACCAAACAATCCTAACTGCAATCCTTCAATCCATTTTGGTGTTTGCTAGTGATATTGTTGTTTTAGTCTTTCAAAATTTTATATTCAGGGCTAAAGGACAAACCGTCTGAACCGTTTCTCTGTGTTGCCAGCCAAGCTGACCTTTTATGAAGCCGTTACTCCTGCATGGCTGGACAGTGCACTGGGTGGGCTACCACACTGTGCTGGAAAGACAGAGAGGATGTTCGGCTCCAAAAAACAAACGGATAAAGTTTTTATTGCTGTTTTCCCACAACACGTCTAAGGAAATATCTATAGGTAAAAAAATACACATCGTCTTTGTCAAAATCCCAAATAAGGATTAGAAGGCTGTGGGTCGGTATTTGGGATTTTTCTGGCACAGATGGAAGCACTGAAAGTACGCAATGGGGCAGCAAGGAGAGGCATGATTCACTAAATAAAGCCAGCACACTGACAGACGGTCTTTAACCGGGTCCCGCATGAAATATATCCAACCCTCATTACAGCTACAGTGGATGGATTGTGCTAAACTCTGTGTGTGCACAGGAGTGTACTTGTGTAATCATCAAAATCCGTCCACTCAGTCGAGGACAAACCGACCAGTTTCACGCTTGGTACCAGGAGCCAGGATAAGAGCCAAGTGGTTAAATAAATCGTCCAATAGCTGTTGGACAATGCAACAAAGCTGAATTTCTACAGAGGATTGTAGTTTGAAAGAGACAAATTACATAATGCATTGTCGAAGCAAGAATGCCAGAGGCACAGTTGGCTTGTGCTGTAGTACAGTTTGTAGATTTGAATTTAGCTACAACAATGGCGAGTGTTTCCCTGGAGAAAAAAAAAGTCACCAAGAAAGAGACTTTACAAAAGATAAAATATGGCCCAAAAGATAAGTGATGAGAAGAATGCAAAAATAGAGCACACACAGCAAGTCTGGTAAAGATCTGCAGGGGGCCTTTCAGTGCGACTGGATGATAAGTGACTGGGTCGACCTCTCAACGGCTTCTAGCCTGTTTTATCAGCAGCCTCCCCACTGAAGTTAAAACACACAACCACAGCTATAAAAGGCCTCAAGCAGAAAGGCTCGACCAAAACACTGTGTTAATAAACCTCCATGGTGTTAACTTTAATGACACAGACGGAAACCAACAAACAGTCACTGACAATAAAGAGGCTCTGGTAAAGGGGAGTCAAATCCCCCTTTACCAATTCATAGCCCTGTATGGTACCTAACCCTACCCCTGTTTCCTTTCTCCCCACTTCCATTTTGTCCCATTAAACAATCCATTACGCACCCATCCACTAAAACCACTGCGTCTCAGTTTATAAACTTCTGAATAGTGAGTCAGTTTATGACTAATACACAAAAATACTAACATTCTCTTCACAGTCAACATAATATTATTTTACAATGAACAGAGAGAAAATTCACTTTGCATTCTTTAGGGAAAAAAGTTATATTGATTGTGCTTTGAATTACACATGGGAATCTGAAAGTGTATCTTGTTCACCACTTTGGGTTACGTTTCAATGTCAATCCTTGGGGTTAGAATAAATGACAACACTTCAGTCAACCAATCAGGGACAATAGAAAGACTCTGAGATGGTTTGCGCCTCTGTTTTGTTCCCCACACATTACAATTTAATCTCTTCCTACTTAGATTGTGATCCTGCAAGTAAAACGTTTCACATTAATATACTCATACCGTTGCAAAGCAATTTAAATTTCCTTAAAATGAACAATGTTAAACTATTTGTTGTTTTTGTACTAAGTGACCTCTGGCAGATACTGTTCAGTGAAGTCAGATATAATTATGTTACAGTGAACCATCAGTAAATTAAGGAAAATTACTCTTAATAATGGTTTGTCCAATTGGGTACAGAATGCCTCTAACAAGGCAGTTATGAAGTGAGTCATGGTCAGATTAACAAAACTTCTGGATTCAGATTGTGCTGTGTATTTGAACTCTGGTGGCAAGATATTTGGTCAGTTTGATAGACTTGTATTGTTTTTTGTTTGTCAGCACATTAAATGAGGCCTCTGGTCAGGGTGGTCATCATGATAGCCCTGCAAGAGAGAGTTTTGTGGGAAATGTGAGTTAATATCACCATGACGATACTCAACAATAATGCCACAATTACTGAATAGCACCTAATCTTGTGCAGCCCTAATCAGCACTCCAACAGAGAACATTCAAGTTTACAAAGATGGCCATATCTGACAAGTCCCCAACCTAAAGATTAAGGTCTAAACACGGCTCCTCTTATTCTGAAAAGCAAATTGTCAGTATAATTGCAATGTTACATCCTTTATTTACATCCCGCATAGTCCTGTGGACACGCATGCTGTGAGCAAGCATGTATTTAAGTTGTTCCGAATGCCAATCTTAATGAATGTTCCTCCAAGCAACCAAACGGAAATCTCATCTTAGATGCTCGGCTCAGTGGGAAGTGGCTGATCGGTGTAATAATTTAATGAGCTACAAATGAACACTGCAGTTATGTTCATTAAAAGCCAAAATAAGCTCTACAAGTGGCGATTTAACCATTTCAGCGAGGAAAAATAAAAACAATAAAACACATCCCAGTATGAACCTCTGACTTTTTAAACGTAATTTAAAAAAGGGGCTACTTTATTAAACACTCAAAAAAGGACTTTAGAGAAAAATGTTGTGCTTTCAAACGACTCCAGGAATCTTTCATTTATTAAAGTCTTAAAAGTTTGTTTTCTATTTCTGCCCAGTAAAGGATTTCCCCCTCTAGCTTAAGAGTGTTCTGTTCCATTTCATAACTGGCTTTAATTATTTATAATTCAAACGTTTTTAATTAGTGGCAGGCCTGGGCTACATGAAGGCCAATTTAACTGAGAGCACTTTACTAAGGACTCCTGCTGAAAGAGGTTTGGTTTGACCAAAATATTATCTTGATTGACCATATGTCACTTCAAACCCATTTACAGTGAGCACTATTAGTGCCCTTGCAGATGTGCAAGACAATAATGCCATGCAGAGTCACGCATCCCCAAAGGACCGTGAAGGCTGGCGTTTTAGCAGTGCTCAGATAAACCAGATGGCTCTTTGATCTTATTTCCTGAAGCCCTGGCATCTTTAATTTCTATGAATAAAAATGAAAAATTGTCCCGCAGAGCTGACATTAGTTTGCTTTTCTTTTATTTCTAATCATATGTGGTAAACAACCAGACATTTTAAAATACTTCAATGTTCATAACACAACCAATTGCACAGATGATCAAGAATCAGATTAGCCGCAACACTTGAATGAACAGACTTTTTTTTTCTGAATCTGACCTACATAGGTTCCTGCTCTGTGGTTTTGCCACCTCACATCTTCGGTTTCAACGGTAGATGTGTCTGCCAACAGGCCCACACCTTAATAACCAAGTGGGGCTGACCTCTCATAACTTTGGGACATCCGGAAAGATCTCACTTCAGATTTAAAAAGTGTGCACATTAAAAAAAAAACTTACAGTTTACTAAAGGCTTAAACACATGCCTTCAGTTGAGTCTGAGTGATGAACATCTGCCAAGACCATATCAACCAGGAAGCATCGACCAATCAAAAGAGGTCATTTGCACACACATTCAGTTCTGGACATGTTAGAGACCAATTAATTTTACATGTATATTTTCAAACTCTGGGAGGAAGTCAGAGTACTCAGAGTAAAAAACAAGACTGAAAGTGGCAATTCTGCAAACTCCATGTAGAAAAACACGAGGATCTTTTTAATGGATGGCACCAGTGTAATAAACGCCACCATGCCGCCCTTAGAAAATATGCTTTTTTTGTTTTGTTTTTTTTAACTAAACACAGTCTGCTGATGTGTTTTGCACATTCAAGGTTTTGTACAAACCCATCTTATTTCCCAGGATAAAAGGCAGTTTCGCTCAGAATTATGACATAATAAACATTCATCTCTAAACCTTTTGATAATTAATTGTGGATTATTTTAATTAAAAGAGAATAAAGTGATTAACCTTCATGAGCTTGCATTTAGTCTCCTAGAGGAGAGACTCCAATGTGGCTTCATATAAACACATTTATGAAATGACTTGAAATGGCAGAAAAGCATCTTCCTATTAATGATGAATGTTTATAAAAAGATGTTACATTTTGTCTGGACTATGTTTGTTTGCTGGCAGAGTAAAATCTAGCAGGCCATTTAAAGTGGCCTGCTAGATGAGGGTAGTTTTTGCTAAAGACTTTGGTAAAAAAAAAATAAACAAATAAATAAATTACCATAGTTTTGTCACATTTTATATTTCAGCAAGAATCTTGCCAATGATTCATATATTTTTAGAGACAGACAGATAGCTAGATCCAACCATATCTGTATTTGAGTTTCAGCACTTCATCCCTGAACTCTGCTACTTTCAAAGAAGGAAGTGCTTAAGTAATGTGCAAATCATTGCGGTTTGTATGTGTGTTCATGTGACACACACAGCAAGTCACTCCTTTGGGAAACCCAGCTGCTAAATGGAGGAAACAATGTAAAATTAAAATTTTTTGATCTTGACATCATGTTATGTTATTTCCTCATTAAAAGCATACCTGGAATGTTGCCTTGAACATTCCATGTTCAACATTCATGCATGTTTGAGAAATCCTTGAATCTCCCATGGCAAAGTTATTCAGGGATCCCTGAACATTTGCTCCCACAAAGCGCCAAATATCATCACAAAGCTCCTCCTCAGAGCTGCAGTTTCCATACAGCTTCCACCTGACTAGCAGCAGCAGCAATTAGCAAACACCTGATGAAACTGTGCGACTGTCTGTATGATTAGTGGAGCAAGGGACCAATTTTAAGGTGTCAAATTATAAAGTCAAATTAATTTTAAGCCATGTTTGATTGAAACTATAATAGTTACTCAATAGAGCTATAAAATGGCACCATGTGCCTGGAAAATATGGAACCCCCCACCCCCACCGTGTTGCACAAAAAAAATGTTTAAAAAAAAAAAATCACTTCACGTTTTACTTGCAGTGTAATTAAACCTTTCTTTAAAACTAGAGTATTCGTTGGCCGTAAGAGAACATTTCCAAATCCTAAGCTTTCCCCTGAATCCCAATTTGATTACGTTCAGCAGCTCTCTGATGTCTCATTAGTTACAGCTTATGATAAAAAATGTTTTTCTTGTATTAAAGATATTTCAGATACCACTTTGATCCAACTTTTATTTTCCAGAAAGCTGTGAGCATTCGTTGTAATTAAGCTAGCAGACTAAATTCACTGGCTGTGATGAGTGTTTAAAGTCCATCAACAATCACTTGCACTGCAATGAACATGTTCAAAGGTTGGCACAGATAAGTGAAGATACACGCCCTTGTAGTTCCAGTAAAAAAAAAAAGAAAAAAAAATCTCTAACAAAAATCACAACTATGTCACAAGGAACAAGAATGGAGAAAAATAAAAAAAGAACAAACCCTTCTGACACACCCAACACGCATGTGAACAGGATATCAAAACAATGCACACGCACACACATTCATGAAAGTTGAGGGTAAAAGGTGACACCCCTTGATTCACAGTCATTAAAACAGAACAAAGGCGATCTTTATATGTTAAGGTATTGTGATTTCACCACAGTCCATTCACAGAGCAGCGCTGCTGACCTGAATATATCCTCCAGAGGCTCAGGAAGGAAGATGTGTGAGTCTTTACTCACGTAGACTCAATGTTTCTCACAGGATTATTAAACTGTAATATAATAGTACCTCTTAGAACTGATACTATTGTACCTCCAGAACAAACGTCTGGTATGATTTTGTCACTGAGCTGGCTCAAAGATTATCACAGTTACACAAACAGTCCTCCTTTGTCTTTCAGAAAATAACCACTGAGGTTTATTTTGTTCACATGACGCGCGTTCATTGGGGAAAAGGCGGGGACTGGTAACTAGGATCAAGATGTACCAACAGGTATCGTTTTGAAAACGGCTAAAAACTTTGGTCATACTGTTCCTACAGCTTAAAGTCCTTTTAATGAGATGCTAAATAAGTGTCAGAGCAAGAGAGTAACCCATCATGAAGAAAACATATAATCCCAATTGTTTTTGGTCAATGTTGAAAATGCACTTAATTTGCCTCCATGTTTTTTAAAAAAACATGGAGGCATATCATTTATACTTGAAGGATTGAGTTGTTTTACATAAGAAATACCCCAGACATGTTTTGTTTAGGCATTTACTTAAAATTTAATACAATGATGGAACTTCAAATTATTTATGGAAAATCAGTCTATTGGTTGACATTTTCCATGGAGCATATACAATATGTCAAAGATAATAAAGCTATCTAGGCACAATGTTACCTGCTATTGGCTGGTGTTTGTAAAGCAGCCAAACCAAAGAGTAGCATTACTTTTCTCTGAAGTTCATTGGCTGTAACCCCAAGACCAGAGGAAGATGCCATGTGCTACCTTCTGAGGTTGTGGCAGAAACTGTGTGTATTAATGCACAAGTTGGTGTTTGAACTATGAAAGCAGGCAGTTATAAGCGTTAGATAGGGTCTCAAATATTTGGGGATTTTAGCTTTACACAGACAGTGATGGTCCCTCACCTCTGCGAATATCAAGGTTCTTAAGTGTAGTGTAATGTAAGAATATTTTGAAAATAAAATTCAGCTACATATTCAGTTATTTAAGATTATTTGCTTCTGGACAACCATGTTTCAACAAAACAGCACAGTCAAGTCATCCAGCCAAACCCTGAGGAGATGTCTATGACTGAGTGGATTAAGTTGTATAATGATGGCATAACGAGATCAACATTATTAAAGATCTTGCTGATCAGTACTTTGACTTTTAGGCTTTCTTTCTGACCTCAGCAGCAATAAATACAGCACTTATCTTTTCTAACTGATTTTTTTTAAAGATGATAAATTGCTCTTCTTTAAACATCTGATAAGATGCTTTACATAGAAATCTCACAATTTAGAAAAAAATCTTCTTTGAGAGTTTTTAGTAGGTTTTGTAGCTACAGCAATGTCTCACAAAAAATGTAGTGCTATAAAGGCTAGATCTGAGAATAAAAATGCAATTGAAGATGTTTTCTTTTAACTTCTCAAAAAACTTTTGAGACTTTGAAAAAAAAAAAGACTATCCTTGAGTCAGAGCAAAAATAATGTAGAAGTCTCTTGGAAACTCCAGAGATTATGGAATGTAGCAGTGGGAGGTTTGTTAAATTGTTTCTCCTCAAAAGGACTTGGTGAGTAATACTTAACTGCAAAATGTTAAAGAATGAGCCCCAACCCACTGACATTTTTCATTCCCTCCATGCCATTACCACATGACTGAATGCTTCTTACAAAGTCAAAATACCAGAATAAAATAGGTGTTTGAAAGTATGTTTCTGTGATTTTGCAATACTAAGAAGGGCTTTCAGCAAATGAAATGCAGACAGGTGTGTCTCCGGATGATTGGGACTGTTGTCATCAGTAGAGATGTCAAAGCAGCTTGTGCTGGAACAGCCTTTTACATCAGACTAGGCGACCATCCGGACCGGTTCAACTGCATGCTAAAACACTGAAAGCGATGGTGGCTGAAGAAAGTGACGCAAACTTCGCATATAGTTGTACAATTCAATCAGGTACTTTTATATACAAACCGCTGTGAAGGAGGAGCTGGTAAAAACAGCCTTGTTGTTTAGCATTATAACATTCCTGTTTAACAGGTTACTGTCTTCTGTCTTCTACAACAGAGATGCAAATGATAGCAACCAAAACAGGCAAGGATTAGAGGATTGGATGTCAAGTCAGGTTCTTACGGAAAGAAAAAATAAACTTGACCCTTGAGAACAGATTTAAAGTAATTATGTGTAATGACAGTATGAAGAAACTCCAAGAAATGGCTCAGGTTGCTCTTCAGCGTGTCCAGGCAAAGCGAGTTTAGGCAGCAAAAACCAACATAACGCGAGCGAGACGCTACAAGGCAATGACTTGTGAGGGTTACCAAGAGAAACATCTGTGTTCAGGGAACTTCCAGATTAATCAATGGCTGTTGCTTCCTCTTTTATAGTCACTGACTGGGGGGATTTCTGGATTCAGAATTATGTTTTTCCTAAGACACTCACACTTTAAGACATTGACGGTTCAGAGATAATTCAGACATCCTAAGAAGCTTTTGTTTTAGTTGGTGATCTGAATCCTGTAACAGATGGAAAATGAAAGCTCACAACTTTTCTAAATCATACTATAATCTATGCCTGAGCAGCACTGCTGTCACAAAGGGTTTTAGAAAGCTTTGAAACATCTAAAATTGTGTTTCTTCTTCACAGTTTCAAGTCCTACAGGGACTCTTTCTGGGAACCAAGTAGGTTTTTCTGAGGCAATTATTACTCTTCTTTATATACCAGAGTATAGATTGACTAGATGGGTAGAAATTTACCGCAGAAAAAGGTTGAGAGGAACCATAGGTGGCTGACGTTGTAAAACGGGAGAGCAAATTTGAAAAAACACAGAGCACAACCACCCTATTTCCCACATTACATTGTTAGCCCACCAAAATCACATCAAATAAAGCACTCTGTCTGATGTATGGGCTCACCACTGCTATCAAACAATAACCTTGAAACAACATTGTTAGGGTATACGTCTCCCTGGTGTACCATAAGGAGTTTGATAGAGGTGGCATTTTAAGAGTTCGCAGTTAAAATTAGTTTGAAAAACGGTCCCTAGGATGCTGTTTTAAAGTGACAGATAGGAACAAACGCTTGTGTGTGTTTGCATGCCACTGGGAGGCAGTTTGATTGTAGACCGGTTACAAGTCTGTGTCCCCTGTGACCTACTCCTAAAATGCAGTGAGACGTATTCTACTGCATTTTATAAAATATGTACAGCATTAGTACGACACTTGACGAAACTAAATTATTTTCATTTTACCTTTCCAACTGAAAAGCTCATGTTGAAACAACCTGGCTTATTTACAAATTAGACTGAAACGAATGGAATGATTTGTATCTGACAAATTGAAGTTACAAAAAAAACATACAATGGATATTAGTACTTTAAATTTCTAGTGCAATCAGATTTCTTTAGGTCAAGAAATGGTACGGGACAAAAGATAAGTATGTTGTTTCATTATTTAGCCGCTTATCACTAAGAAGTAGCATTTTTTTCATTTACTAGGAAAAGTTAACACCTGAAATGAGTTGAATTATTTTTTTAATTCTGTCATCAGTTCAGATTTATACTGCTTTTCCATTTTCTTTCACTCTTTTGATCACTGAGGGCCAAGGCCTGTTTGCAGCCGTCTGTTGGAAACCAGCAATTCAGGCTTTAAATTTTTTTTTTTTGCCGACGTACAAATAAAAACAACCACAACTCTGTGGATCCTTAACAGATAGTCTACAAATGAGTGTGTGTAAAGTTCATGCTCCTTTTGGTCTCTTCTTTACGATTCTTTGATTATTCCGTTTATTGGTCACACACGGTCCACAAGAAGCCATTGAAGTATACGCGATGCGTTTAAACAAATTCACCGCATGTAACTTCGCAGAGCGCATGAGAAACTGCCCGAAGTTACGGTTTCCATGAATCTTTGTCTGTCTCCAACCCCCACTGCAGCACACCTCCTCCTAATATAAAACTGCAGTGACCTCAGTGCCGCGCAGTCAGAGTTGGGAAGGTGGCCAACTTGCTCACAGCAGCAACATCCTCCCCAAGCAAACTCAAACAGCCTTGGCTGCAAAACGAAGCTACAGTCAGAGATGACACACAGCCGTAGTCCCGTCCCGTCCCCCCACACACACCAACCCCCAGTTCTCTCCTATGACACAACAGATTTTATTGGAGAGACATCTGCCTGCCAGCTGAAAAGAGGCCATAATGTAAGGTAGCTGAAAAAGGCCTGGAGTGTGTGCAGTAACGCAGAGACGAGAAGGACGATCCTGGGTTTCTGGTTTTTATGACACAGAGTTGTTATTTCTGGATAATAACTGATTCATCAAACAAAGTGAACACCGCTGACTGACCCTGAGGGCCGTTGTTAAGGCGCGGTTAAACATTTGTATGTAAGAGGAAGTCAGAGGAGTTGTGCATGGCTCATTAGTTTATAAGTCCAGTTGCCCGTGGAGACAATTTAACCATGAATAGAGAGGGGTAGCGACTGGTGAAAAGACGGCAATAATGACACGGAGCAGTGTTAAGTTGTTCTGGACTTTACGGTTAGTCCATACTGCTTTGAACAACAATAAGATAGAAGGGGGTACTTTGAGTTTATGTGTACTGTAGTGTTGTCTATAAAAACATTTCGGAGCTCATCAGACCAAATGACCAAAGAGAAAACACAAAGAAACTGGCTAATGGTCCAGGGTTTTTAAAAAAAGGTAGACTCCCAGAGACTTTACAGTGCTTTGCTGTCTTACAAACCAGCCGGCGAGTAATAATGTTACATAACTTTCAGTGAGGGGAAACTGATGCTCAGGGAATCCATCTGTCCCAACTATGATTAAATCATATCCTGTCCTGGAGCTGGAAATAGTTTTTGGGACAAAAATTCCATGTGGCCCAGTTCCAACTATTTATTAAATAAGATAGTTAGGACATATTTATCTGTGGACTTGTCCTTCAAGTAAGTGTTCCGAATGTGAAATACACCACATATATTATTTAATGTACTTATTCAATCGGCTTGGATCAAACTCTGGCAATTACTTGACTTTGGCAGGTATAGAAATCTCCTCATTTTTATTTTGAGAAAAAATACATTTGATGTTTATTGCATCAACATTGTCCATACTAAGGTTCAAGTGTTTAGTATGGACAACACTTGACCTTTTTTTGCTCTCCATAGTTTGGAGAGCTGTAGCAACCCATTTTCAGAAACTTAATTAGCTTAACTTAATTTGTTAAGCCTGCTGCTTAACAAATATGGCAAAGACTTCTTGACATATAAATAATTAGTGCCTTCTTTCAACCAGCTGACCAGCAGTGTACAGCAGCAGGTTGGGTGTGAGTGGTTAACTTATTTGACAAATTAACTTATATTTTTTTAGCCTAGGCAAAGTCCATATTTCAGCAGAAGATTTAAATATGTTTAGTCTTGAGATCCAAATTTACCAATTATGTATAGACTGAATGTCTTTCTGTTTCAAGGAAAAATACACTGACTAATGGGCTGAATAAAGGGACCATTTTAATCTAATCACAAAAAGGCTGCTTCCCAGTTAATGCCTTCAAAAATCAGAAATGTTGGTGACTTTGGGTCAGAAAGCTACATAGTATCTCTGTACAATGCTTTAATTGTTGCGAAAGACAACTTTAAAAATGACAACATATCTCGCTTAGTCTACAAAGGTTTGTCTGAAATAAATTATCAACCAACAACAAACAAACAAACAAGGATTACCGATATCTCAGCCCATCACATGCCTATTTCAACATCCTTATCCCAATTTGAATTGTGATAGAAAAACAGGTCCAAATTGGGACTGTCCAGTGTTTTATTCTTATTTGAAGCAAAACAGCTTTGAGTTAGATATGAGCTTTAGATGTTTCAGTTTTGAAACAACTTCCCTTTTTTGAAAAAAACAAAAAAAAAACAACAAAAACTAAAACTCATAATGTCCCCAAATATAGAAAATAACCAATAGCTAACGTAAACAAAGATTTTACTAACCTGAGCAAAAATGTTTGACCTACACCATTTCAGCAGTATTAAAAAGTTAATGCTCTTCTAGATTAAATTGCTTATTTCCACATCAAAACCTCAGAGGGTTTAGCACTGGTGTGTTTGGCAATCTGTCCTGTGTGAATTAAGGTTCTCAGGCACCTTTGGTCAAGAGGAGCCCAAAAGTAGCTGAAAAGTTCACTTGTACTTTGGACAAGTTTATTGTCCATTTCCAAGCGAGGCAGTATGCCAAAGCTAATCAGAAAAACTATGCGACATTTTAGAAGAGATAACCTCTAAGAAACGAAAACTAAAGTTGTTTGGGTGAAGTATGTAGAATATTATGTCCCCACATAGGGTGAAATAAATATTTGTTAAGTTTCACGTAAAACCAATGAATAACAAATGTCCACAAGAAGGAAATTAAATGTTTTTTTCAATAGATACCAAACTTTTAAAGGCCAGATTAGTGATGAAGGACAGAGAGGACGCCATTGTTTGGTCCTCCATATGGGACAAACATGATCCCGATGAGACTGCCAGGCGCTGATTGTCCACAGGGAACATTTGAGATTCAAATGAGATGCAGATCTCAACACCGCTGGGTTTTAGTTCAACCTACGTTCCTAACGTCAAGGAAAAAAGCTATGCACAAAAAAAGAGCACGAAACCAACAGCGGGCCAACAAACCAAGTCATTTCAAAGCAGCACTCTCCCCAAACAAAGCTAAATTAGAAAGGTTTAGTGCGCAGTCAGCGCCTAAAACATGAGCTCCACATTACGGAAAGTTACCTTTCTTTCTCCTTCAGCTCCCAGGCGTAGAAAAAGTTCAAGCCGGTATTCCTTTCCACTTTCCGTAAACACGAAGTAAAACTGCGAGCAGTAAGTTGTCAGACGTCTCGTTTAGTATCCTCAGAGGAGAAAAGACAGCAGAGTTGTGTCAGGGTTATGGTCCCCTCTGTGTGTGTGTGTGTGTGTGTGTGTGTGTGTGTGTGTGTGTGTTTTTGCTCCAACGTCCGTTTACTCCGCATCTGCGAGGCACACAAAGCGGCCTCCTCTCCCCTCAAAGAGCGCCGCCTCCCCCCCGCTGAGATTTAAAGGCACAGCGTCCTATTTAGCCACAGTACGTAACAATAGACTCAACTTCAACTTGGTGGGTGATGGGGGCTCCGAATTTAAATATAGGGCCCGTCTACTTATCTCAGGGCAAGAATAATACTTCTCTCCATTATATCATGTTAGCATCTTAGGAATGCCACAACGCAAACATGTATGACCAAATAACCTCTACATGCTGTTCAAAAGAGCCTGGATCTGGATGGATTAATGTTGTGTGGCTCTGCATTTGGTCTGTCATACGTTGAAAATGTTTCTTCTGCAGCTTAGATATGGGAACAATAGCAGCCGTTAGTACAGGTTAATACACAAATCTGGATACACAAATGTTTGGCAAAAAAATTTATAAAAAAAAAAAAAAAGAAGTACCATTTGTAGTCTTCTGAAAGGAGACACAGCAAACATATGGAAGACAATGCTCTGGATTTTTGCCTACAAGCTGTGTGTTACAGAAAACCATGTCACAATAAAATATGGTGGTGGCAGTATCATGCTGTGAGGAGATGTTTCTCCTGCAGGATCAGAGAAACCAGTCAGACATAGTGGGAATGGAGCTAAAATCCCTTAAATGCAGGGTGATACCATTAAACCCTTAAAAGGTTTAAGGGTATAAATATGGTTTTAAGCACACTTTGCTTCATTAGGTGCATTTTTTTTGTTATTATAGCTGTATTAAAAGCTTGCTGCCACGGTAATTATGGGAGACATAATGTCATGAACTAGCCAGTTATTTCTGAGTGTTCACAGATTGTATTATAGAAATGCCTATTATTGTTTTATTTTATTTGATTGTTGTATTTTTTACTTTAAGAAATGATATATCATTGAGTGTGTAAAAAAAATATTAAGACCCTTTTTTAAAACAGCATGTGTTTGAGTTGTTAAAACAGCCATCTGGGCATCAGGCGTGAACCTTAACCCGAACTTTACTGTTCACCATCTGTCTCTCAGATTTTTCCCATATGCTAATATTATTATAGATCTTATAAATGATGAGCCAATTAGTGGGACAAAGTTTAATGAGATTCTCTGCATCTTGGAGAACAGTGGTGTGTTTCCGCTGGAACAGAACTTTGATGGTCCCTTTCCGGTCTTTTTTTTCCTTTATTGCTTCCTTGTGTGGTTTTTGTACCCAGAGCTTTGCTTATTGCCTGGGATTCTACAATAAAAAAATTACACAAAGTATATTTTTTTATCTAATGGAAACCCCTCAGATGAGGTCACATTGTTACTAGACAAGAAATGGCTCCATGTAGCTGTTTTTGTAATTTATATCACAATTCTGGGCTGCCTCAAATCCCTGAATGACCTTTTATTTGGTGTAAACTGCTTTCAAATTGCAGGGAAAGTGGGCAAGAGGGTTCATTCCAAAAAGCTGGAGCTAATGCTAACATAATGCACATTTATTGTATAAAGAATCTAAACTGCTGGCAAACAGTACATTAGAAAGGTCAGTGGGAGGAACCTCCTTTTACACAAACTACTATCCTTTCATCGACTACTAGTATATCCTCTTCAAATCCCTAACCCACCCTGAGTGAAACTGACAAATGAGGCAATTTAATTCATGGCTTCAAAGTCCTTTGAACTACACCTTCTGTCTGAATGCCTTAATATTCCAACTGTGGGCTCTCAAAGCTCATCATGGCTATTTAGTACCCTGGGCTCCCCTTTAAAGAGGGACCACCAGCTCAGTCATCCATTGCCTAAAAGGGGTAGGAACAGAGAAAAAGGCAGACAAATAAATATTTTTTGTGCAAGCTGAACACCTCTTGAGTACAATTCCACAGACAGAGAGAAATTTCCCATGTGTTTTCAAAAAAGGGGATTAACGCTCTGGAAGCTCCCGTTCCAATTCCCTGTCCCATTCTATCCCATCTAATCTCCTCTTTTCTCATGCCTGTGTGTTTAGTGGGTTAGCCCTGGATCAAGTGACTGACTGTGATCCAATTAGCATCTAGCAGCATCTGACGCTCTGCATGTGTCTTTGATTTAGATGTACGAGTTGAGCGCTTCCGAAATGTAGAGCATCCAAGACATTCCTCATGCTTTACAAACAGACAAGAAAATTCCTCATGTTTTATATTGTTGCATCTAACAATTTCAAATCTTTTTTTTTTTTTTGGCTAGAGATTGTATTGAACTAATGAGTCGTGCTTATCTAGGAGCACAGAACAACTTGAGAGGGACATTTGTAAGCAGATAACGGGATTTTGAATCATCTGCACCGATCCGTTTTAACGCTTCCTTGAGTAACCGTCAACAGTCAGGTTGTATTTGATCAGCTAATTAACGACAGACAGATCAAATGCATTCACAGAAATCGGTCACACAAGTAGTGTGGGGCTTTGAACATTAAAGTGAATGTATGTGCAAAACCACAACAGTTAAACTTCAGTTTTTACCACCATTTGAATACAGAAAGCAACTTTTATAATTAGATTTTCATAATAGTAAGTGGAAATATTGTTAAGCTTTTCAAATGCAGTGTACTCCCCATTGAACTCGTTCACATTTTGATGAACCATAATTTTCAGTATACTTTATGGGAACTATTAAGCTAGAAGGAACATTTTTACTCCAACTGGAATACATACTATTTCACTTACAATATGCGTGTTTGTGTGTGAGTGAGGGTGTGGGTGGGCGGAGCTAATCGTTTTGCACATCCTTACGTTGAAATTTCTGCCTGTATTTATTCGAAACAGCTGGATTTATGCTAAGATTCAGGCACAGACAGAAATGAGGTTAAGTGAGTCCAAACGTACGACATTCATCCCAACAAGAAATGTTGGAAATCATCTTAAATTTTACTTTCATTTTAGAGCTACGCAAAGCTTTTTGTTGATACCTCATAATATCCCATTACATTTTGTGGCTTAAAGTCACAAAAGATAAAAGCGGTATAGGATGAACACTTTTACAAGGCCTTGTATTAACATGATTCTGTTTGGTGACAAGTAGATGAGAGCACATTTAGCAACTTGAATCACAATGCGAGTATGTCGAACAAGCAGCAAAGACAACAGACTGTTGGTGGATTTCTTGCTGCATTAGGTTTTGATTTAGCTCAGCACACTACATACGTTGCAGTTGCAAAAAAATATACATAAAAAATTTAACTTCAGTTATATCCTGCCTTACTATTTTAGCAATAGTAAGAGGCACGATATGACTACTGCTGTCACCAAGTTTCTTTTCTCTCCGTTTTTTATCATGTGGAGAAAAAAAAAAATCACATTTTGAGGAATGTGGCCTGCTGAGGCAACAGAGTTGGCTGTAGTGTATACACTGGAGCAAAAGTTGAAACATGAACTTGAAAAACGTATGACTTTTCAGCCAGGACTGTATCATGTCATAGCATTTTAATGTGAATTTGTTTGATGACCCGAAATAACTTGGGTTTTTATTAAGCAATTTCTGTAGCACTACTTGCAGTATTTACAGGAATTTGGCAGAGAGAGATGGGGAAGACATGCAACAAAAATTCCAAAGTAAGGAACCAGACCCTGGATCGCTGCGTCGAAAATTATTAGCACATAAATAACACTCTTAGGACTCAAATTACGAAAAGACTTATTGTTGTGTTTGTTGCATTTGTTGTAGATCTGTGGAGCTGAAAAAAAATAGACGTTATAACATTGAAAAATAATTTATTTCAGAAATGTACTGTGATAATATATTCATTCAGATTCTGCATGATAAGCTGTTGTTGCGTACAATGAAATCACCCCACATTAAAACTTAAAATAAAACCTAAAAGGAAAAAAGGTAGATGACAGTCTCTTCTCTTTTTTTGAACTATGGTCACTAGCAACACATCACCGAGTCTTCACTATAGCGTTGTAAGTCGGCCTCGCAGGTGGCCAGACGTCGGCCTGCCCTTCTGCGGCGAAGCTCCAGGCAGGTTTAAAGCTGCAGGACGATCCGTTTATACACAGACTTACAGTGAATGATCTGTAAAGCTTGACATACACATAGTGTCATCATTCACACACACGCCCATGCACACGCGCGCACGCACGCACACACACGCATTAGAGCAAAGTCACACCTGGTTATTACAGAATGGCTGATTACACAAAAAGGAGAGAAGTGAGGCAATTCAATGACATCATCTGTTGAACAAGCTCAGTGCCGCCCGGCGATAGTGATCAGTGGCAGGAAAGAAAACAGTTTAAGCAACAAGGTGGAGATAAAAATATTTCTCCCCCTTTTTTTTCTCTTAACAAAATCACATCTAAGCACTTCCAGCAGATGTGTCCACACAGTTTCAAAACTTCAACTCGGAGGCTGAATATCAAAGCGTTTCAGTAGATTGAGACGGATGTGTTTATACGAGAGCCGGCAAAGGGGCCAAACGTGAAAAATGGGTTGTGTGTGGAGAAAACTCAAAGCCCCCCCCACCTTGCCCATCTGCTGGGAATAACAGGAGGCTCTCATAGCCAACGGAGGAGGGCGCCGTGAGTGGTGTGTTCAAAAACTAGTGCCAGATGTCATAAATAAGCCATCAAGACAGTATTGTTCCACCAGGACATTCTCACAAAAAGACTTGAACCTTTTTCAGTTAAACAGACATACACTCATTTCATAGATCTGGAAGGGTCTGTCAGGCACAGCAGAGCCACGTTTGGCCCAATATAACAAAATGCTGTTTGACTTTTCTGTGTGTGTGCGTGTGTGTGTGCTCTCAGACCAAAGAGTTGGTTCCACAGTAATGCAGATTTGTGTCCTGAATGTCCACTGAAAATGTTCCAGGACAACACGTGAAACGTTGTGTCAGTTTGGTGCTTAGTTCCATTTTTTTATCCTTCATATTTTGTTTTCACACGGAGACAAATTGAGTTTTTTCTCTTCATCACAAGTTTCCATCAATGAAGCTGATTTTGTCCACCGACTCAATTTTGTCTTCTCGGTATCTCCACTATATATATATGCAGTATATATATGTATATATATATATATATATAATTAGTATATATATATATAGTAAATGTTTTTTGTGTTTTCAAAGACTGGTGACTTTGTACAGAGCTTACTGATGAATGCGTTTCAAAAGAGCAAAAAAATAAAATAAAAAATCAAGAAGTCATGCAAGTTGTTCAGTGATTAAAATAACTGCGGACACATCTTATGAACTGATGAAAGCAAAAACTGAGTCTACAATGGCACACTTCCACAAGCTAAACAAGAATAAGTGCTTTGAAAAGTCTGCTTATCCAAAAGCAAAAGTGATAACATGAGAGCAAATGAAAACACTATAAGAGGCGAGAGACGGCTGAGATCGATTTATCAGGCTGATTTTGCATTTTCCAACGCCGTGTTGTCCAACACGTATTTGATGCTTCCAGAAAGTTTGGTCCTTTTCAGCCCTTTTCACACAAAGGAGGAGAAGCCAGCAATAGGAGCCCGTGACCCAGGGGCCAGGCTGCTGGGGGGCCTGTAGAGGGTGTTGTGCTGGCTGGAGGTGTTGGAGCTCTGCTGGGAGGGGGTGGGAGTCCGACTTCCTTTGGGCCTAAACAGGTTGCCTTGACCCTGGGGTTGACCCTGGGCCTGTTGAGGCTGAGGGCTGGGTGAGCTGAGCTGCGGTGGCAGTGGGGGAAGCGGGGGCAGCGGCGGCGGGGCGTGGTGCTCCGGGTCTCCCGACTCGGACTCGGTGAAGCTGTAGGCCTGCGCTCGGGATATTCCCTTCTGCTGGCGGCGCCAGGAGTTGTAGTAGGTCGGGTCGCTTATGTAGTGGTTGACAAAAGAGTGGGTTTTCTGTCGGTTTGGGTCGACCTCGTACTCACTGTCGCTGCCCTGGAAGACAAAATGGAGACGGTGTCCTGAGTTAACATATTTTTTTTTATTTTTCATTGTTGACAATTATTATGTTGATGCTGTAAGTAGCTTTCAATAAATCAGAATATTGTCAAAATAATTTTTTTCATTTAGTTCAAATATCAAAACTTGCATTTTATGCAAATTCTTCACACATAGAGTGATATATTTTAAGAGTTTCTTTCTGGTTAACTTTGATCATGATGTCTTAAAGTTAGGGCAAATTAAATTTCCGTTTCACTGAAAACTATATTTTAGACAGTTGTCACCGTACTGTAAAGAATGTCCAAATGACCATGCAGTGCATGCACCGCGCGGTCAGCAACACTGGCAGGTGATATTTCTCCCCAAATCATCAATGACTGGAAAATTCACACTGAACCTCAAGGATCTGAATGTGTGTGGTGGCTCTTTAAGAACTGGCTCTCGCTGCGATAAACAATTCAGGAATACCCTCAAACCTCCTAAAAGGGCTTTGCTTTACAATCCTCTGTAGGTCATCCCTGTTGCTGGTTCACCTTTCCCGACCACATTATTTTTTTCATTTAAACTTGACGTTGATTTTTTGGGGAACTTTTTGTGACTTATGCTCCTGGTGGAGTAACTGCCTGTGGGAAAACTGTCAAGTAATCAGTTCTCCATCTGATTACATAGGCCATGACATACAACACTGGTCTAATGTGATGTTATATATCTGGTCTAATGTGATGTTATATATATATATATATATATATATATATATATATATATATATATATATATATATATAAAAGTTTTGTTCATTAACTGTAGGCCATAATCATCAAACTAACAGAAATATACTACTCCGTTTACAATAAATCAGTAAAATATGGCTTTCCCTTTTTGATCTGAATAAAATGAGTCTCCTAATTTATTGGGACGTACTTGCACATTACAACAATTTTCCTGTGTGATTCCACGTCGTCCCTTTCTAAACGTCAAACACACATGCAGATGTGCTCAGGGAACAACACGACACAAGTACACATGGACAAAATGGTCAACATTAACCAAAAGCATGACTGCAAAAAAAGAGAAAAAAAAAACAACAGAAGCGTGCACAGTTAATAGACCATCAGTACAAAATGGAGAAGGTCAGTTTGTCTAAGGGACTAACCAATCAGTTGAGGTTTTAGGACAGAAGCTCTGTGTAGCCACACCTCACCAGAAAGAAACCATGTTTTGCTGTTAAAATGATGCCACATTAAACCCACAATAAAAATGAGAGTCTGGGGTTAAGGATCGGATGGAGGCCACTTTGGAGCCATTCACCTACACGGCTACAAACATTAAAAGCAGGCAGGTATGGGAACCTCACCAAATGCAGTGGAAGTGTATGTAGGCCACCTGTCCCATATGAAAACACCAGCGCCTCCTATGGGTGAACAAAACAATGGGTTTTACAGTACATCACCGTAACAGAATGGTTATAATGGCCAAGTCATGATGATGATGATATCAAAGCAGAATACAGTACTGTACAAAAGTTACTTTTGTATCAACATGTCTTATTCATCAAAAAGGTTCTAGTGCTAAAACTTTGGTTGCTGAATGAATCTGTGCAGCCACCAACTTTAGCACCAAAACCTGATGCAATCTTGAATTGCCAAAAGATGTGAAATTAGTGAAAGAGACCAACAACAAATATTCTGAGTCATAAATTGGTCTAAATATGTTTTAAGATGATGTCAGTTTGAGATCTTCTAATAGTGCCAGCTATTGTTTGTATATCTAGTTAGAAGGGATTTGCATAACTCCTGTTTAGGACTATATATTTTTAAATGCAATACCAGAGTTATTTAATTACTAATGTTTTTTATTTTGCTAAGAATGTAAATGGCTTTTGAAGCTGAGTTTATAAGCGCCATTGGGTCTTTATAATATCATTAACTTGTATTTATATCATTCTTAAAGTAGTTAGGGATAGACAAAATACAGATAACTGTATACTAGCATTCTCAGCTTTATTCATAAATACAATTCAAAGTGAATTCTATAAAATCTGGTTTGCATAACTCCAGCCTATTTATCTGCAAACTATATATCATACATATTGAACACTCATTTTAAAACATTTTTATAAATTAAACTGGTAACTGGGACATCTGTTTGCATGCAAAGTCAGACTTGGATTACATTTAGATAAAAAAAACAAACCCTCCAGCAGTTTAACCCTCTGAAAAAACCAATATAAATCAGAAATGGAGGATTAAAGATCCGCTGGATGAATTGTTTTAAATCACTTAACACAATGGCTCCAAGGTGGAAGACAGGCTCTTAACCAGCTCAAACACTTACTCTAATTTAGCTGTCAACCTGTTCTTAGTGGAAACAACCCTGTAGGAAATGACTAAAAAACATATTGGCACTAAAATCCTTTGTTATGGTATAGTAGACCGACTGAAAAAGGTTATGTATCACATCTTAGTGTGATTTATTTTCTGATTCTAAAGTACATATTGCTATAGAACTTATCAGCCTTTGCATTTCTTTGATTTCAATACTCATAATTCCTCCAGTATTCTAATGGCAACCATGTATAAAATGGTGGGACTTGCCAAAATGTTGTCAAACACTTCTTCGGAAAGCATTTTCAAAGTATTAACTAACAAGAAAAGAATGTGTGCATTTTTTCCAACAAGTCCTATTATTAAAATAAAGAAAAACTATTTGAAATGTTTGTGGGTTTTTTTTTTGCCAGTTTGTGTGTTTTGTTAAGACACTGCCCTGTGTCCTTCACTGAATACTAAGAATGTGAAGTTTACAAGGACTGAAATGAAAATGAGAAAAAAAAAAAAAACAACATATTTCTAATTTAATTTCTGCCAAACGATTTATCCAGGCCAATTTAATCAACTATTTGGAAATGTGGCTTCTTTGGAAGCAAAACCTACGGAAATGAGGGGTGGCCCAAGGTCTTTTCACAGAAACATGGACACACACACACACACACACACACACACACACACACACACACACACACACACACACTTAGGCAAGTCATCATGCTCACATAGAACATTTGAT
>CAEGAF010095676.1:0-19032 GCA_903067075.1 Micropoecilia bifurca | reverse complement strand
CATTCATTTCCTTTAAAAGAACGCTATGCTTTGTGATTTGTCCTAATTTTTTTTAACACAGTTGTGTTTTAGCCTGAATGTAACTATGCACATTACAGATCAAACTGGGCACATATCTCAGAAACAAGGACAGAGTGTGTAAGAGACATTTTTTAAAAAAAGGAGAGGAAAAGCTAGTTATGTACCTAAAATGTATATACAAAGTTTAGAATCTATCATCTATGTGCAACAACATATCAATCTTTAAGATATATTTATTGTTTAGTTTGAACAAATGTCTGCTAAAGTATGTATTCTCACTGTTTTTCTGCTGTAAAAAACAAACGTTAAATAAATATCTGGAAATATTTGCTATGCTTCCTTCCTTTCTTTCAGACTGATGTCTGTAAACCATGGACTGCACATCTAAGTTTAAAGTAGCAATACATTCAAGAAGATATAAATGTGTTTTTTCTTAATTTTGTTCTGTCAAAAGATTTGTATGCTGAAATAAAATGAATGTTCCTTGAGTTTGCGACCCAGAAGTCACTCATGCTTCCTGTAAACAATGTAAAGGTGACCTGACAAGGCCACATGTTACACTCCCATGGTCATACATGTGTGTGTTTGTCATTTTTGTGTGTGTGTGTGTGTTCAATCAAGCCTGTGTAACAGCATTACAAATCCAAACGTCAGTCTGTGTGTCAATTTGGTTTTGATATCCGTTAACAGATTTTAGTGGGTCTGGGAAATGAAACAGCTGGTAACCCCCCCTTTCCCCCCCTGATGTTTCTTAGACCCATCGCAGACGCTGTCCATCAGCCAACACTCCTCCATCAATTAGAGTCCACTAACATCTGAGTGTGTGTGTGTGTGTGTGTGTGTGTGTGTGTGTGTGTGTGTGTGTGTGTGTGTGTGTGTGTGTGTGTGTGTGTTTATAGTGGGAGGAAGGGGGTGGTGAACGATGCAGTGAACCAGCTCAACGAAGCAGCAGGGCTAAATTACAAATTACATTTGTGGGTCAGGGTAGCAAACCCATTATTTGGCCCTTATCTTCTTTTTTTGTTGAGGAAACACAGGGACGGTTTTACAGGGGGGCAACTGTACATTTCTGAATATAATTATGTGCACTGGGTTTTATTTACAAGCATTAGTGTAAAGGCGCTTTAATATAAATACACACCATATTTTTCTGGGTTCCTTTTCTAAAAACATTGAAAACCATGAATTGTTGGGGTTTTTTACCCCAACAAATACCACAGATTTTCACTCAATGCGATTCTGCGTTTGTCTACAACGCAAAACCCTCATTAAATGTATACAAGTTTTTGGTTTTAAAGTCACCATTATGATTCCTGTTAGCAAACTGCACACAAACGTGACTCTTTTACCAACCTGTAAAGTCTGTTGGTTCTGTTGGTTTATTTAGGGATGTCAGCATAAAAAAGGCAACCCAAAAATATTAAAAAAAACATTTTCCAGTTTTGTTGTTGTTGATACATTTTACAACTGTATAATTGTTCTTCCTGTTCACAAATTTGAACTGGCTTGATGGGAACCTTTGCCACGTATTGCAAATTTAACCCTAATAGACAATCTTTGTTTTAAGAGATCTTAAACCAGATCATCACCACGACCTTTTGAGGCCTTGAGAGGAGAGAAATTACAAACCAAAAGGTCATAATTTTCAGAAAATGTGCTTCAGTTTTCTAGTTGAGATGTCAGATTTACACACATTTACACAACAGCAAGGGCTAATTCGTAAATCTGGTTATGTCTGGTTATTATTGTAATCTGCTGGCTAAATGTGCCAACTTTGGGAATTTACTGGAAGCATTTCAACCACCCATCTATCTCCCATCCATCCATCCATCCATCCATCCATCCATCCATCCATCCATCCATCCATCCATCCATCCATCCATCCATCCATCCTACACCAAACTGTGAAAAAAATGGGATTTTCTTCAGCAAGTGTTTGTGTTTTCCTCCATTTCCCCTCAATCTTCCTTCCACTCACATATTCCTCTATCTCTGCCAGACTGCGAAAATAGGATTTTCCTTGGAAGTAACTCCAATTATTATATCACTTCTTTCCTTCTGGTCCCTTCTCCTTCTCCTTCCCCCCCATTTCCACCTCTATAAATAGAAATCTAGCCCCATCTATACATTTGTTTACTGGTAACTCCCTCCGTAATTCACACCATCAAAGCAGAAATCCCCCAAGTTAGTTATTTTCACATTTTGGTTAAAGTAGATGGAGATGCTGTTCAGGATCTGCAGCTGCAGCTCAGCATCTGCTGCTGGAGCTCATATTAAAGTAACACATCACATCCTGGTAGCAACACGGTCACAGATTTATTTTCTTGTTCCATGCAGAAAACAATGTTTTCATTCATCTTTGCAGTTTGGTTTATAGAGGAAGACTTAAAATGACCACATGTAACATTATACATATATATTTTTGTTCCTGTAATATTCCTTTTATAACTTTTTGAAACTGCCAGAAATGTTGCCAGTTTAAATGAATAATTTATGTAAGTAGTTTTATACCCTAATATAACAATGCAGTGTTATGGACAGACTAAATTTCATGCTCCCAATGAAAAACTGTATTTCAGTTATTAGACGTGACTTGTGAACATTAAGTTCTCACAATTGGAAACATTCTTAATTGAATAAGACACGGGAAGGGAAACAAACAGCACAAAAATGTTAATTTTTACAGCAAATTAAAGATTTAGTCATAGTTTTAAAGAAAAGACTGAGAACAACATGCATGCCAACATAAAGGACAGCAAATTAAAATGTTTCACACTCATTTTCATGGATGAGCTCTGTAATTACTCAATTGACCTGGATTTGGTACAAGGTAGCTGGGAAAGTGCAGCAATGTGCACAACCTGAGTGATTTTAATATTTTCTCTCTCCTGGGGTGTTATTATTTTATTGTTAGTCTATATGACGTTTGTTTTGACAGCCGATCAATCTTCAAACTAAATGCAGTCCAAAAGTGGACTTTTAAGTTTGTATTTTATCATGCTTAGTCGATAAAAGGAAGTCGACTTTGACGCCACAAAAATCATATTGATTAGGCAAAAGGTTTCTTTTCTTTTTGCCAGCATGATAAATACTTTTTCTGATATCCATCTTATTTATCCAGCACTGTCAAGCCGTTGCCTTGTGGAGTTTTAGTGCCTCTCTACGTTTCCTGATTTTGCCACCCTGCCCCTTTTTTACTCTCCCTTCGCCTTTGGCTATAACTCTCTTCCCCGAATCCTATATTTGTGGCTGCATAAAGGTCAAAGTATTTTTCATTCCAGTCATCTGTAGGAGATGGAAATGTCATCTGTGTTGTATATGAACTTCAGTAAACCCTGAATCTGAACTCCAAGAGTCATGCAAGCACAAGTTTGATAAGACCTGTAGGTTGCCGTCTGTCCTGCTCAGAAATTTGTCCTTTGAAACTCATTGTACTCTTTGTACTTTTTGTGTTTCATTGGAATTTTTTATGCTAGGACAGAAACCTTACACAAATTAAAATCTGAAAAGTTCAACAGGAAAGCTTATACAATTGCAGCAGTTCTGTGAAAGATTCACAAATTTAGTAAGCCAACAACATTATGAAGATGGAGGAACCTATACAGGTTCAGGAATAAAGTCATGGAGAAGCTTAAAACAGACACGCAGTGGAAACCAGACATTTACAAACACACTTTATACACAAATACTTTTTTTTCAGTTTGAAGTTAAATCATACCAAACTTTTCCTTTTGTTTTAGATCAGTTATAATTCTCATAAAACTTATTTAAATTAAATTAAAATAAAATGCCACAATAGCGAGAGACAGAATCTGTTAGACATGTCTATTAAAACAAATACTTTTTCCACTTCTCACATTTTGACTCGTACAAACATTTTGAAAAACATTTCGACTTCACAATTTTGCTTTGCATTTTGTTGGCCTGTTTAAAAAAAAAATGTGGTTTGTGTTTCAACCATAAAATCTGAAAAAGTCCAAATAGGTAATCAGACCTTTCCAAGTAGCTGAAAATGTCAATCATGAAACAAAACCATGAAGATTTGTACTTTTTAAGCATCTTGAACCAAACTCCTAATTTCCCTCATGTTGGCTTGTGTGTTTTCACCTGATTACAAGATTTCACAAAAGTCAGCTCCATTCAGTGTGATTACAGGCGGGATTAGCATACAGAGGGCATTGACAAAGGGGTTGGTGCACCAACTACTTCTCTGCCTTTTGCTTTGAGAAGATAGAGCAAAATGAAGCAAATTAAATGTTGTTGAAGAAACTGAATGGGAGAATCTGAAAAATCACCTTTGTATCTATGACAATTTAGACAAAAGACCCATATAGAAAATGATAAACAGGAAATAAAAGGTCTTTAAAAAGTGACAGATGCTGTAACATGACACACAAGCCCACTCTCCCTGGTACAGTCTGCGTAATGAGTTCTCTGTGAGGTTAGAGGCCATTTAATCAGTGTTGGGTTTCCCAACCCCTCATTTTATCATGATCAGATGCCGCCTTGTCTCTGCAGGTTTTTGTGTTAAGTCGTTAAGTGATAACGCTATCAGCTTGTGTCGCCTAAGGCAAACGATGCCCCCACCCACCAATGAAACACACGGGCGCTTTCCAAAGGGATCCACTCCTTAAACGCAGTGAGACACAGTCGAATATCTTCCATCAGATTGTTGGTGGAGATAAGTTCATTAGGCAGTGAAGGATAAGAAGTTTGGCATCCTGTTTTTCAAAGTGTCTCTTTCTGGGTGTAACTCCAGTGTTACAGTTGGGTGACTTCCATATAAATAGGTCTGTCTTTGTTTCTTGTTAACAATGGCACTATAGATGTGGGTGCGCTGTCTCCAATTTGAGGGTAGTGGATTGTAAAGTCTTTTTTGTGTGTGTGTCTGCGTGTGTGTTTCTAGGACGCTTAAGTACAGTTTGCTCCAAATACTAAAATTCAGCATGTTAGCTCACTAATAGAAAAATGGTTGGACAATTGAACCAATCTGAGCCTTAAAAATCTCAAATGGTGAGGAAAACAATAGTGGACAATGGGATGAGGGAGCAGTCTAAATTGCCTCAAAGGGAAAAGTGGGCTGTAAAAGGTTTCCCCCCCACTCTTATCCCGTCAGCCTTCACAATCCATCTTGTCAGACAGTGACTGACGCTGGTAAACATGATACTTCAGCTGCCAAAAAGCGTGTACCGTAGCTGTAAAAGGTTGAACCTAAGAGAAATGTGAAAGTCTCCACTCATCACTTGTTTTTCTCACTTTACTCCCAAGCAGCCAGAGTTTGGAGTAGTAATCTCTTAAAATGATTTCTATCAATAGTTCTTAGAGGTTTGGGTGCTTTTTCGGTCATTTTAGCCAGTTTTTTTTTTTTTTGCTCAAGCAATTTAAGTAAGTAACATCACTTTATTTATATTGCAGCTTTAAGGAGTTAAAGAGCACAAAGTGCTTCACAAATAACTCTAAAGAAACAAAAGTGGATTTAATAGTGGATTTAAAAAGGTTTTTAGCTGGCCTTTAAAGGAAGTCGCAAAGTCCACTGATCCTCAAAGAAGAGAGTTCCAGAGTCCTGTAGCCACAAATAACGACTTCATCTCTAAGCTGTGTTTTAGAGGAAGTTTCGAGAATAGCCCTACTCAGAGGGCTTGGAGTAGCTTTGTACCTTCGTTGAGATATTTTCTTTTTCCAAACTTTTATTCCTGTCTTTCTGATGGGAAAATAGCTTTTTTGTCATAGAAAACAGACTGTCTTTAGTCAGAGGCTTCTTCAAATTTGCCTCCACACAGACAGCTAAACGAGATCTTTCCTGCCCGAGTTTTAATTAATATGAGTCACAAAACACTTATTTCCCTCTAGGATCAATAAAGTATTTTTGTATTTGAATTTTTTTGAGGTATTTGCAAATTTTAGTGGTTAGTTAGATTGAGCTGACATTTTTTTTGTATAGTAAATTATTTTTATTATACAAATTATTTGTATTTTTGCAGAGCCCTCAATTAATTTAAAAATAAGATGGTTTATTGTAACAAAAAAGACCAAAATGAGTATAACATTCTTGCTAAACAATCAATCAATCAATTGTATTTATGCAACACCTAAGCACACTAAAAGCAGCTAAAAGTTCAACAGTAAGTCTATCTAAACTTCTGACTGTCTATCAGCTTTCACTGTTTAACCTCAATTTATACTAATATAAATTAAGTTTTGAGCCGAAAGTTTTAACTCTTTGGAGGGTTTTAATATTTTATTAACCATTTCCCACCCACCGTAAAATTTCAATTACTAGACTCATGAGTAGTTACAAAGTCAGCCTGACGTCGCTGCAGAACCCGTGATTTCCCCACTGTGATCCACTAAGCTGCTAACTGCTGCTGCTGTGCTACCAGCTGAGTAAAACATCGAGAGGGGACATCCTTATCTATCAGCACACAGAGAAAAACAGGGAAGACATGGATGAAGGGACAAGATGAAAAAAGAAATGACAATAACAGAGTGTAAACGACACATTCTGGAAGGAGGGAGGCAGGGAAGTGGAATGGGATGAAAGAGGCTTGCAGATTGAGGTAGTTGTGGACAGGAAAGTTCAGAGTGAGAGACAGCAACAAAACCTCAAAGTAAATAATGAAGCTGGCGCTGATGATATCTGTTGATACAAGGCTTTGGATGTCACTTTTTCAACCTTTATATACCTGGAATATGGAAACAGCTGGCAAATTTTACAGTGGGAAACAAAACACTGAGTCAAAATGAACATGCATCTGATTTTAATCAGGATTTTATTATTGTGCACTACCTGACCCACAGCACTGGGAAAAATAAGGAAAAAGTAAAAGTCCAGGTTAATTATGAGTACTATTCAAGACTCATGGAAGAAATGCGTTATATACTACCTCAGGCCATCTCAGGGGTTTCTGTAGTGGTGAATTGAATTGTTGGAAACGAAAGTGTGCTGATTCCTTTAGGGCTGATGTCATGCAGGTTTTACATGTGTCCTTGTTCCAACACAGCTGATTCTAATGGCTAAATTACTTCCTCAAGTTTTCCAGAGGACTGGTAATTAAGCAGTCATTTGACCGAGGTGTGCTGACCCAGGGTGACATCTAAAACATGAAAGACATTGGCACCTTGAGGGCCCAACTTTGGACACTACTGGTATTGTATACCCAGGACAGGCATACAGTCTATCACTGGGCCAACAGTGAGACACACAAGTCAAACAACCATCCACATGACTGTCAGGAGGTAATTAAATTATCCAGTCTAACTTTTAAACATCCAAACTCTTCTCAAAAAGTTGCCTTTCCAGCTGGGATTTGAACTCAGAAACTTCTTGCTGTCAGGTAAAGTTAATAAAAAAGTGGGAAAATTACTATAGATAAAAGGTTTTGGATATAAGGATTTTTTAAAAATCAGCCCTGTTTAAAGACCTCTAGCTCCCATAAGCTATAACATTTTAAACGTTATCTGTCTGAATTGGTATTTCAATATTTTTTATGGGTCTTATACAATCTTTTTCTTTTTTTGTCATAATGGAAAGGTGTGCTTAGTGTGATAATATTCCACTTTATCTTGTTAGCCCAAAAAGCATATTCTTCTTAATTTTATTAACTTTATTACTTTAGTTTCAGCTCCACCTGTACAACATGTACATGAAAACAAACACAACTCTGCCTAAGTTCAATCAGTGCATTTTCAAAGCTTTGGAACATATAATTTTCAATTAAATCCCCTTAGAGCAAAGGTGGCTCACAAAACCTTAAATTTATTACTATTTTAGATATGTATTTCATTCAAAATTTAAATTGCATAATGCAATGTGAAGCTACCAGATTCTCTCATTTAATGATCAAGAAGGATTTTGATGTTACTTAGTTTTCAGGAACCACAACAGCACCACATAATTTAGCGATTTTAGAGTTTCGTCTTCTTTTTCTCTCTTTCTACACACTGATAATCAAATAAAGTATCTTTGAATTTTGCAATACATGCAAATTTCACCATCATCATGAATCTGAACAACTTAAAAACATCATAAGTTTGATTTGTAAGTAATTTAAGGCATAAGTTCTCAAAGGTTGCAAAAAGAGATTTTTAACATTTTCCCTTTTGCATATTTTGCCTTTCATAGCATTTGAATATTTGAATATCAATTAAAATGCCAAAGAATTTGAGCAATGAGTCTCATACGAAACATACCATGCAGTGTTCAAAAACTACTGGATTTTTGCAGACGCTGTCTACAAGGTTTTCTCTGCTTCAACACACCTGATTTAAATAAATGTGCTATTAATTGACTTCTACAGGGCTCGATCAGCCTCTACGGGATAATTAAATCATTAGAATCAGGTGTGTTGGGGCAGGGAAACATTTCAAAACATTCAAGGCAGCTCATGACAAGCAGCACAGTGTTAATCCATATTTCATATCTGCCTAACTCTGTTCAGGATTGTGTTAGACTGGTTTCAAACTCCAAGGTCTGGTGTTTTAAACATCCAAAAAAGCCTAAGATTTGGTGCCTAAGATCATGAGAAAAGGAGTTTTCAGGGAGCCAGTAAGGTTCTCTAAGGATGCCTCATAGACAAAACTAACTGAACTAACTGAACTGCACTATCAGCAATTGATGAAGTTCAGTAGAGGTTGTCTCTTGGGTTAGCATGATGTTCGGTGGCCAATTACCTGGGCTGTAGGGCGTGCAAACATCACGGCGGTGATGTTGGTCAATGACGGCACTCGCACATCTCATAAACATTTCCAGTGACCCAAGACAAATGACGCCAATGTATAATTATCATATTGTGCACCAGGCTTTATAGGGCACCATGACATCTGTGCCTTTTACCCTGACACGGGTCTTGGACTCCGTCCAACACCCCGTTTCATCCCACACCACATGTGGACGACTGGCATCAGCTGCACCCTGGGTTAATTGTCCTCTCTGTGCTGCCATTAAAAACCGAGCAAAGAGAACTCTGTTTAGAGTGATGCCACAATTGGGCTCCTTGGACTAAAAATGAAGGGTATTTTATTCATTCTCATGCTCAGATATAAATCTGAGTTCTTCTTGGATTGTGCCTCCTGAGACTCTGATGCTATCTTTCAGTAAAGTAAAGCCCACCCACACATGGTACTGTTATGTCATGGCGGTAACACACAGAAGTCCTTCAGTCACCAAATGTAACCCCTAATCTTGCGCCAGCTGAACAGATTTAACTCTGGCTACAACAGAGGTGGAGACCGACTGACGGAAAGAGCGGAAATGTTAGTTTCATGCTGTCTAAATACTTTTATTTGTGTCCAATAAGATGCAAGACTCTAATTGCGCCGTGTACCTGGACTTCAAGTTTCTTTATTCATTTGAATGGATGTTGTAATCCTAAGGGGTTTATTAATGCATCCAGTTCACAAGATAATACCCGATATTGAATTCACTGGAATGAGGCAAAAATGTATCAAAATCCAACAGTCTTTTTACTTAAACCCGTTTATCCTTGCAGGGTCGGGAGGGGGGAGCTGATTACTAACTCCAGCAGTCAATGGGCGAAAGACAGAATTCATCCTGAACAGGTAATTTTATAATTTTTTTTCAATTGTTTTAATAACTAAAGGTTTCACAAATTGTTTTAAAGAATCTGAAATCGGTGTACATTTTCTCAGAAAATAAAAATGAAAAACATTATAGGAAATGTTATTTATTTAAATTAATGGGATCTGCCAAACAGCCATATCAAAAACTCCCAAACTGTTGAGCCATAATTTGTTACCTAGCAACCCCAAGCCAAGTCCAGCCCTCCGATGGCTGCTGAAGAAGCGAGCAAAACAAAAGACCTTTAATTATTTGCTGATTTTTTTAATTTGTAGCTTATGAAAACACAACATTGCATTTGATTATTACATACAAAATATAAAAATTTTAATAATGAAATTTGGATTTAATGAAAGTATATTTAATACCAACTTAAAGATTATTATGTAAGATATATATTTAATGTGACAAATGAGCCTCATCAGAAAGCATATTTTAATTTACTGAGAGGTACTTGTAGAATTCTCCAGTCCAAATTGGACCAATCTACATATTTTGTTAAATTTTATAGTGTTTCTTATTCCAAATGGCTTTGTCTTTTTTTTAAGATCATGAAAGATTAATTAATCTCAAGCTATAGCACCTTTCACAAAAAATGCTCCAAAGTAGGAGTAAGACTCCTCCCTCTTTGCAGTCTCTGTGTTTTGGTAAAAGAACCAAGGCATCAATAGGGTTCTGTGGCCAAACTACACGTGTTTGTGTGCGTGTACTGTTGTGTATTTATTTGTCCTTTCCTGGCACTTCTGTGTCCTTGCTAATAGCTGAATTGACATCCTGCAGTCTCCACAGGCTGGACTGCTATTATCACTACTGAGCCCTATACCCACGCAGGCACAGAGACGATTATCTCTGAGTATGTCAGTGTAGCCCGTGTTAACCATTGACACTCATTTTCTGCAGTTTCCCATGGAATGTGCTTTAGTAATAATCCTTATCGACGAGGCCACACAAAGTGTGATTGTGTGTTGTGCATATTTGCATTTAGAATAATTTACTTCTACTATCGAAGACAAGTTCACGTGGGAGGGATTCAGAAAGTGTTCGCCTTGAATGGCAGCAAGACCCCAAAAAACACCATCTGCAGAATCCCTGGAGCCTGACAAAGTCAACAGGTTACTGGCCCCCAAATAAAAAAGCATATCCAACACGCTGACGGCTTCCAACTATGCCCTGAAATTTTGTTTGACTTTGTGACACTCAACCACCTGCACAAACATTTATTCAAAGGCAGAAGCACAAATGAGGAGAGGATGATGGATGCAGAGCTGCTGGTTTCCCCTGAGATTGCAAACTTCTCCATGTGGAGAAGTTCCGATTCCTAAAACTTAATGTTGTGCTGCAGTGTGATAGACTTGGAGAAGTCATCTTGTTTTACCAAAGATTCTTGTCAATGTTTATTCAACTTTTGAGTGCTTATACATTTTGATTTTATAAGAATGTGCATAAGATTTGATGGAATAAGAAGCTTCAGTGGAGCTTTTATTTTTCTACTTTATGCAATTAGGGCTGAGTTTCATTCAAAGGGACTAATGTTGCTGGAGTTTATTTTGGTTCCTTTGAAAAAACAAAAACCGGCACTTTTTAAAAAAAGTGGAACTGTCCACACACTGACGTCCTAGTAAAACTAATTCCCACAGTTAAACTCCCAAGTGAAATATTCATTGAGGTCTTCGCCTCTAGAGAAAAATAAATAAAATAGATATAAAATGTGACAACCAGAACAGGCAACAACAGACAGCCTGAAGAGTTGAAAACAGAAATTATGAAAATGGAGACTTTAAATCAAGGGATCATTCATCGTGTGAGTCAACCCAGAGAGAACCAAATAGCTTCAGAGTGTCCTTAAGGTGTGGACAGAATCAGTCTTAGCTGATGAAAAGCCAACCAAGAAGTTCTTCCCTTGACGCAAAGCAGGGATCGACTTTCTCTCGCCTGGTTTCACAGCTCTGCTAAAAACACACCCTCACACATGTTTTCATTAAGATGCCATAGGGCTTCATTTCTCTCCCTACCCTTTTCTGAAAGTTGAAGTTCAGCTAAATTAGTTGAACTTCAACAGAGTAATGATGAATCAGAATCTTGATCATAATCTAAACTGATGTAAACCTTTTGTGAAGATAAGATCAAGTTTAAATACGATGCCTTGCAGAGTTATTAATTCATCCTGGACTTTTCACTTTATAGTTGTCTTTTCATTGTTAGGTAATGGATTAATCAATTTTCTGTAAAATGTTCTCCTTCTCAAAAGTTGTATTTTACACGAATACATATAATTTTTGTCATAATTTTTGTCCAGGTCTTGTTTGTTTGTTTTTTAAATTATTCTGTCAAAAACCTCAGTTCAAAAGCAAAGTCTGATTTTGTTATTGGTTGTCAGTAAATTTTCATGCATTGTTAGTTGTGTCAGTTTCAGTTTTTTCAGTTGTTTGCATTAATGGCTTTTTGGTCATTAACACAAACAGCTTCATATGTCTGTATGCATTGAAGTTTGTGATTGTAATATGACAAAATGTAAAAAAAAAAAAAAAAACCTTTAGACTTTCTAAAGAAAAGCTTTTCCACATCATGATGCTGCCATATTGGGGATGGTAGAGATAGAAAGACCGGAGCTTAATAAAAGTTTAAAGTTTTGGATATTTTATGACCAAACCTCTCCACAACTTTATGCCTGATCTTTTTGGTGTTTTTCTTGTTCACTAAAATTCTCCAGCGACAAGTCATCCAGGTTTGTATTACACCACAGGTTGACTATCTGCCTAATTAGGTGACAACTAACAAAAACTGGATTCATTTAGGATCACCAAAGTAGAAGGTATAGAAATTAAATTTATTTGAAAACCATTTATCATTTTCTTTCTGAACTTTCTTGAGTTGCTCCATCATGCAAAATCCTGCTGAGAAAACCTCCAATAAAACAAGAGCTGCTTTACCTCCTGTAGCTCCATAGAAAGAGCCAGGATGAGAAGAGCAGTTAAAGAAAACTGAACTTGTAAAGCTAAATGAACTGTATTAAAATTTAAATGATTCATTAAACATTCATCAGAATTTAGTTTTGATATTAGCAGCCATATCTGTCATGGGTTTTCACAAGATACAGAGCTGACAGCAACGAGCAGCAGCAGCAGCAGCAGCAGCAGCAGCTCTGTCTGAGCCTTAATTGGGATGCTGATGATTTCAGTAGTTAATTCTGGGAAAACCTGCCCACTACTGCATGGAAAGCAGAAAAAATGTCACTTACTGGAAAGTCTTGTTTCGCAGCAGTTTTATAAGGTCAGTGTTGAGTAAAGGAGTGGAAAATAGAACTGGTCAGTTTTGGATGACATCCCAACTAAAATCAAAGTTTTAGGCAATTTTGATTATGTAATTTCAGCTCCACTGAAAATTTTGTGTATTTTCAAAATCTGAAAAAACTCCACCAAAGGTAGGAACCAGAAAAGCAAGAAACGTCACTTGAACGGCCTATTTTTAAGACATTTTCTCAAAGTGAGACGAAGGCATCAGACGTTACGTCGATCATGCGACTTCTGTGTGCTCTCATCACCTGACAGATTCCAGCAGACCCAGTGGATTTAGTTTCAGTGCAAAGAGGCAGGATGGAAGGCAGCAAGAAGGGTGAGAGTAAGAGAGAGCCTGGTTACAGAGGTCACAGGAACAGAGAGACCCAAGGAATGAGTTAATAGCTACTCCAGTAATGTGTCACAGAAAAATAGCTTCAGGGCCTCAAGATACCGGAAAATCCCCGGCTGGTACATCACACATAGTTGTACCTTTTTAATACTGTAATGTAGTCCTGTAATGGTAAAATCAGCTGTCTTTCTGTGAGGACCATTTCACATATCATGGGTCCAACTCTCCGAAAATTTTGTGTCACAAAGTTCAAGAGACTATAAATAATCAGCACTCGATGTAAAAACAGGATCAGCTATCTTGTGATTATCTGCTCTGTCATAAAGGAGTTTGCAAGGGCTTTTCTTCCCACGAAATCTGGGTGCAGGTCTTGATTTTGTTTTACTGAGTGGTCAGTGGTGAGTTCAGCCGTGTCATTATGGCCTGTATGTGTGTACATCTGCGCATAGATGTGAGCAGGGTGTGCCCTGGGAAGGCAGAGCTTGGGCCGAGGCGGGTTGGGTTTGTCAGACCGCAGAGCTCTGGTGCTGCTAAAACACACCTCCCACTGACGGACTCCCTCCATTACACCGCGGAGGAAACGGGAGCAGGCAGTGGGAAGGAAACCAAGTGTGTGAGCAGCTATAATGACAGAGGCAAACTCTGGATCTCTTTTGAGTAAAAGAAAGAAGTCTCATCACCTTATTATGTAAACCACGTTTATTTTAACTTGTGTATTACTCCACCTCTTGTTCAGATCCTGTTTCCCACTGACCCATGTGTCTTTGGCAGAAAGCTGTTTTTTTGCCTTGTTGGCATGTGTTGTGTTTCCATTACAAATGTGGGAAATCTTTCAATTTATTTTATTTTATGGTTCATATATATGGTTGAAAAACCACCACATCCTAGTGTAAAAGCTTTCCTTTGAATTTCATTTTATTTATTTTTTTATTGCCGTGTACCCAATGAGTGAATTTTGTTTTACAATTTCAATTTATTTTATTTTATGGTTCATAAACACTAATGTTACCATTATAAGGACTTTAATGCGTGACTGGTCAATTTATCACTTCTAAGAAAAGTCGTGTGTTTGTCCTCACTTTGTAAGATAGATAATTGGCTATAATAATTGTTTCTTTTACAAATGTCTGCAAAATGTTGTCGATATTTTGTTATGTAAAAAAAGCTTGTTAGAAATTGTGGTGATTCCATTGAATAAGAATTGCAATTAAAATCACACGTGAATACATTCATGCGATAAGTCATTAAAAACATGCCGTGACATCATCCTCCTATCACTTCCTGTTGTCTTCTTTGTGTTTCTGCCAGTAGTAACATTTGGTTTTGGCTCATGTGACTTTTGTGATTTGAAAAAAATGTTTCCATTGCATTTCTACATATTACATTGGGATTTTGTGTGCTTTTCTAAAGCACTACTAAAAGTAGTGCTTTAGAAAAGGAAAGTGGGGAAACTGAAGATATTTGGTTAGAGTTCAGGGTTGTTTCCCACGCTTGAAATCTCTCTTACCTCCTCAAATGTATAAACTACAAAATGAGGCATGTAAGTTGAGGCAAAAGATTATTAAAAGTGATCTTATTACGACTTATTATTTCACAACTCCACCCGTTTACTTTGACATCTTTGAGCAAAATATAGCTTTAAGCACACTTAAGATTTTTAACAATATCCCAAGCTTCTTTTGGAGCCCTGTTCAGTCTACTACCACATCTCCAAAATAACAACTAAGGAGTTGTTATGGTGGCAGCAAAGTGTTGTGGGGATGCTTTTTGTAAAGAAGGTACAGGAAAGCTTCAATGAAATAATTCAGATCAAAGCATATTTATGTATTTAAATGGCCTAATCAAAACCTACACCACCCCAGATGTCTGAAAGCTGGTGTTCCTGTACACTCTAAGTGAGTTTGAGCTAATTTCAAGGAAGAAAGGGCAAAATGTGGGTCACTGTGTGTAGCAAAGACAATCCCAGCAGCTTCTACAAAGTATTGACCCATGTGGACTGATTGCCAATACACAACCCATAAAAATGCTTTGAAATATACTTTTTTACATTTTAGCCCAACTTCTTATTGGAATCTAAATGAGGTACAATAAAGTCAGTGGCTATGGAGTAACAGAAAAGTAATATGGGTACGTTTGAAATCAGTATACAGTATGAAAATGCACAGTTTCTTAATATGGAATCCAGATCAAAACAGAAGGAAAAGCAAAGAGAAATTATGGGGGGTTGGTCGGATGAAGGTATAACGATGTGTAGGATGTTGAGAGGTGATCAGGCGCAAAAGAGACAAGTGGGAGATGAAGCTGCTCTTTAATCAGTGAGGGGCCACATGGAGGCGGGCCGAGGTGCCCACTGTAATCCGAGACACGCTCACGAGCGCACGGCGGGCACGCGCGCCGAAACAGGGTGAACTGAGTGAGCGAGAGCGGTCCGGTTCACTGCCACAAACCCGGAGGAGACTGGTGGGGAAGGAGCGCGTCGCCGGAGCCTGCCTGCCTGCCTGCCGGGAGAGAGAGAGAGAGACACACACACACAGAGGCACACGGACTGCTGCTGCTGCTGCTGCTGCTACTGCGCGTAAAGAGGAGGAGCGGAGGGAGTGGACTGAAGAGCAGAGAGCTGCGGCGGAGAGACGCACAAGGAGGAGGAGAAGTGGAGACGGAACCACGTTTATTTTCTCCGGAGCGGTTTTTACGCACGGGAGCTGGAGCTGCGCCTTATGAGACATACATTTTTTATTGTTCCTGACAAATAACTGCTGTTGGGGCTGAACATAAAAAAGGGAACATTAAAAAAAAGAAATGAGAACCTGCCCTATTTCAGTAGAGTTGTAAACGAAGGTTTAAATATATGTTTGCAGACCACTTTTTGTTTTAAATGTTCGTTATTTTCCTTCACTCCTTTTGGTTCGACTTGAACACCACGTTAGATTTTTGTTTCCTTTTCATTTTAGTCAGAGTGTCTCTTCTGTCCGAGACCTGCTCCAACACACGTTTTGACTCTCTGTGGGACAGAGACGTGCCGACGACCCGGACTGTGCGCACCAACATGGATTTCGCTGGGATAAAACCGCGTTTGCAGTTCAAACCCTACAGATTTTATGCTTCTGCGCTGCATTAACTGCGGTTTTGTGGCGAAAAGAAGCAGTGACAATAACTCACATGAACTGTGTAAAAGAGCCCAAACCGTGTTTGTTGGAGAGCTGCAACCCGGCGTTTGGATTGGGATCGTTAACCCTGAAGACACTGTGGGAAAAGGACGGGGAAGTTTTATTACCGGAACATTTTCATTTTTAATACAAACCAAATAAACCAAAAACAAGGAGAGTGCTTTTCATTCTTCTTCTTCTGGTTTCTCAGCACCTGGAGGGAAAAGATGGATTCATATTTATGGTTGTGTGGATGTTTTCTGCCGCTTCTCTTGCCTTCAGCAGTAAAAGCTGACGACGGAGGTAAGTTTGACACCTTTGTCTCCCGCGTGAATCCACGTGTCTCCCTCGGGTTTATATGAGGATCTAACCGCTCTTTTTGAAAGGAGTGGTGAGTTAAAAGACACAAAACAAAACAAAAACTCCATTGCAATCTGTGAGGTATCAGAAAATGATGTGGAGTGAAAGTCAGTTGTGATTAAAATTCATTTCATCAGCCACCAACTCATTTAAAATATGGGTTTTGTAGCAGAATTGTCTATTTAGTGTAACTTGAACACAATGAATTATTATTTGTCTATTTCTGTTCTAGTGCAAACTATTTGCACCGCTACATCATGGAGACATAGAAGTTAAATCACATCAACCTTCATCCGTGATCAGTTATCTGAATAACCTGTAAGCCAGGATGCAGGTTTACAGGGAGGCTGGTTGTTTCCGTCCGCTGCTCTCAGCGCGTCCAGGAATGGATCGTGCGCTTTATCTTGAATGACATCTTATTCCATCTCATTTTTAACTTAAAGCCTCTCTTCTTAGTCGGGTTCTCCCATGTCAACAATAATAAAAACCAAATCCACCACAATATAAGCGTTAGGAGCGAGTGATGCTGTCAGCGTTCACATCCTGATCAGAGATTTACGTCCTCATTTGTGCGGACGCGAGCTTATTCCTCGAAAGTTGTCCTAAGAGTCTGAAAAGGGAAAGGCAACTTTCAGAACTTATTCTTCAAATCTGGACCCACTACATCCATTTTCACAGCCAGGTCTGATGAAGTTGGCTGGTTTTACTGTCTCCTGCTGACCGGGGGTCAGCTGAGCTCACACACCGTTTGTCTGGTTTTCAAAGCTAGTTCGACTCCCGAACTTCACTTTTTTTATGCACAGTGGTTTCTGAGAGGCGCAACCCAAACCTCTCCTTATCAGACACTTGTAGTACGTGCGCGCATTTACAGTGCATCTTCACGTGTACGTCGTTTTACGCACAATGAATCTTACGCACCAGATTTCCATCTCCGAGCAGCTTTGCTGTTCTGAAGATACCAGATCAGTAACCACTTGTATTAGTCGCTCTGCTTCTACAGGTGTGAACTTTTTATGCACTTTAGAGTAATAATCATAATAAAATCAATTCAGCGGGGAATTAAAAAAAAGAATACTGCTTCATTTGTGGTTACGTATGAGTAGATTTTTAACTATTTGGTGATAAATTTGAGTCTTTCAAAACGGACTCTATGATGACGCTTTCAGGTTCACGTGCGTAACTATGGAGGAACAAGTCGATAGTTGTAGAGAAAAACCTTTCAGTGTTTTTGAAGGTTTCTGTCAGAAGAACTTCTAAGGATCAGAAAACTTTGGTACCCCGTCTGTCAAATGTTTTCTCTCTTCTTTTTTTTAGGTTAGTCAGAATGTACAGAGTCCTTTGATATGTTTAAGGTATTAAAACTCATCTGTTTTGATATACATTTCTTCTTTTCTCACAATGCTTAGATATCAAACGTTCTTACAACTTATTAGTAAGCGACAAGAAAAATACGCATTTTCTGTTTTTCTGTAAAGAACCTGTAGTTTAGCGCCTTTCAAGCTGAATTAGAGATGCACAGATCCTGCTTTTAACCGGTTCCGATTTTAGGTTTTGCCGACCCCCGAAGTGGCGCGATTCAGATTTAGTTTTCTATGTACTGTGACATAAAAAGATTACAATTACAGATACTACACAATGGGGCTTTAAATCCATCTAGGGGGAAAAGTAGGACTTTCTAGGTAGTTTGTGACACTTATTACTCAGCATGCGTTTGACTGAGCTGTGCCGATCATAAAGGTAACAATGGCCGATTTCTGGCACACTGACTGCATCTGGAAACAGAATATCTGCTGACATTAGATGAAACTTTTCCCTCCAGCTCTTCCCCCCGTGGCACTCAGTTGAGCATCCAGATCTTCTGCAGGATGAAGCTTCCTCAACTTTTAAAGATGCCTTTCCTTTGCTATAAGTAGATGCTCCTATCCTTTTTTCTGTTGTTTTGCATGTATCCTGGCCATATTCTTTATAGCATCATGTTGCTCAGCTGGTTGCCTTCAATCTTTGCAAGTTGACTTTATCTAAATAGTTGCAATCCTTTCTTTTCATGCTACTTTAGGTTTCATTTCTTTTCCATGCTCTGACAGTAACGCTGTGTTTTTTCCCTCCCCTGTTTTTTGCTTTGTTTTCGTTGGTAATTCTGAACATAATGATGATGATGATGATGCTGATGATGATACCACATGGCCTTACCTTTTTGCTCATCGTCAGTGCTCCTCCCTTCCTGTTAGTGATCGACCACGAGATGCACTCGCTTCCCACCGTCTCTATGTTTTCGGTTGTGCACACTAGGAAACATCTCTC
>CAEGAF010095659.1:0-19984 GCA_903067075.1 Micropoecilia bifurca | reverse complement strand
CACACACACACACACACACACACACACACACACACACACACACACACACACACACACACACACACACACAAGCAGCTGGATACCTACTGATGTGGCCACTTATTAGATCGGGAGTGACAGGGCCAAGCTCTCCACAGAGACAGGCGCTCAGGCCTCATTCAGAGGGTTTGGTGAGCTGCAACAGTCTCCTCTGTATCGATTTGGCTTTGAACATAATAACACTGAGACAAATGACATACAACATAAGACCTGACAAGTTTGCCTCCTCACACACACACACACACCCACAGATAAATGCACGCGCTGTATCATAGTAATTTACCATGATTTGATTACGGTTAGCCTTTTGAGAGATGGGACGTTATTGAATTATACTCACCAACCGATCCTCTTTGTGGCTTCAGTGTTTTACACCGGACATTCGTTGTGTTTTGAAAATTTCACCTGTTTCTGCTCCCCTAAGATTTGCTGCTCGTCTCATCTGTGGGGTGTTAGAGTATAAGACTCTGATCGATGCGTAAGTCCAGTAACTGATCAACTACCACATTGTAGATGCTTCTAATTAATCCTGAAAACCCCTTCACAAAGAGCCGGAGGTCTGACTCCAATGTCTGTAATGGTGTGTCTTAGGAGAAAACTGCCTCTGGATTTTGCTCGAGGCCAGTTAGCAGGGACTCCTCTGTGCATGGAGCAGTATTACCGCCTCTTCTCCTCCTACCGCTACCCGGGGCTGAAGACGGACACGCTGAAGGTCGACCTGAACGCTGCCTCATCGGCGCCAGAGCACGTGATCGTGGCGTGCAAAAACCAGGTCAGTTAAATAGCTGCTAATGGGGCTTTTTACACTGCATCACACTTCTAACTGAACATAATATTGCATTGTCTCACAATTGATGTAAATAGTGTGCACAACGCTGTTGAAATCCATATTTTTTGTGATTTGGAGTGTCCACAGCTGTAAAATAATACATTTGACATCATTTTGATTTAATTTCAACATTCAGTCTTCTTTGGTTTACACCAAAATCAAGATCTTACCGTACCTTAAACATGGGGCCCAGACATCCTTCCGGATGGCTCTGGCTCCAGGGTCAGTTCAAAAAGGCAACAGGAGGCCACCTCCATGTGGGCCATGCACCAATAAGGATGGATCTTCCATTGCAGATGTGGCACATGACCTGTGGTCAGAGGTCAATATGTCGGTTGAAGCTGCAACCAGAGGTTGTAAAAGTAGACCAACAGTGATGGAAGCCATCATGCTCAACAAGGAGGCCTTTAGGATCTGGTCGACTCCTAAAGCAGCTGTCAAAACAGACAGATGGAAGGTGCTGTGGTGAAGAATTGTGACTTAAAGAAATTATGGCGACGAGCTTAGATTAGATCTGCTGGTCAAAGGAATCAGTTAGGGCATCTGATGAAGATTCCTCAACGGATGTCCACTGAAAGGTTTTCTGAGTATGTTCCACACAGGAGGAAGTCTTAGTTCAGACCAAGACCACGATGTAGAAGGTACATTCAAGGAGATCTGGCAAAGAATGGATGTTTTTGTCATGAGCAAACAGTCGCTTGTACTCTTCGTACACTTGTAGGGGGCTGGATTGATCCTCAAGCATTATCCTCACAATCTGATCAATTTGGGGAACATTTGCAAGATAGAGTTAGTAAATAATGATAAATAAAGAGCATGCTATGCTGCAATTTAATCTAAAGATGCTCTCATGTTTGTTTGTTTTTTAATCATATTTCAGTGCAACTGTTAACTCCAATCATAAGAATTACTTTCTGTACATTTTATCGCTGAATTGTGTAAATTAGTATGGAATGTAATCATTTACTCTTTGCTAAAGCTTCAGTGCAACAGATTTGACAACATCCTGACCACCAGATGTTTTATGTCATCACTTTGACTCCAACAATATAACTTCTATTTGACCTGGTAGCTTCATCTGTAATTTTAATATTGTCTGGGAGAAGACATTGAAACTCCAGTGTGGTGAGCTACACATGGCTCAGTGTCAAATTTTGAGGTTTATCAAACACAGATGCTTTCAGGAAACTGCGGTTTTGTTATCTGATGTTACAGTGTCCATTTGAATAGATTTTTCTGATTACGTGGACGAGGAAGTAGGCCTTCTAAATGACAGACAGCTTTTTTTATCCATGATAATAGTGGCATATATCCTCTTTTGAGTTACTAGAACAGTAGCTCTGTGGGAAAAAAAACTCAGATTTACATATTTTAAGATATGAAACGTGCAAGAGAAACATCAGCAATTCTTGTGCGTATAGCAGCCTAACAGACTGATATCTCTCCTTTAACTGCAGAATCTGAACTTCACTCCAGTAGAGGCTGATAGTATTGCAGTAAAAATATAACTAGAAACATTATTTTGTGACTTTAAATGTCTTTTATGAGAGATTTTGTGGTTTAAGACTTAACTGTTCCCAAAACAGCTTCCCTCAGACCTTGTGTGATCCCGGTGCCGTCTCGTTTCCCCCAAAGCGCAACAATCCCGAGCAATTCTCATCATTCACACAAATGCATGCAAGCCACCAGCATCTGGAGGAGCTCTCACCTGGAAACGGCTCTGGGAGCCTTCAGCAGTCTGTTCAATATAAAGGTCCGTCTCTGTGGAAACAGGAAAGAGTTAGCTCCATTACTGCTGATTACATCTGCCACTTTGCTTTAGCTCTTCTTCCAGTAGCATTGTTTTTAATGAATGGCAGCAGAGGAGCTGGATGCCAACAACTGGGCGTCTTTAGTTCCTGCCATAAATGTCAGTGCCACAGATAAAAACACTTATTTGCCAGGCAGCCATTTTGACAAATTACAACAGTCTTGCCAAGGTCTTCACATGCATTTGCTTTTTCCTGCTGAGTCCATATTTCACACAATCCCATTTTGCCACAGTTGCAGTTGGAAATAACTCAGTCTCAGTCAGATTGGATTAATAGGATCCCTTAATGGCATTTCCACAGACCCTCCAAACATGACACAAAAAACAACAACAAAAGCAAATAAGAAAAGCTTAAAATGAGCTTTAAAATGCAAGTGAAGGGGAGACAGGTTATGGGGTGATGTGATCCCTGTTAAAGGCTAAGCAGCAGCATTCTGGACTAACTGCAGACATTTGAGCTTGGACAGGCTGACTGCAAGGTAAAGAGAGTTACAGTAATCAAGCCAGGATGCAATGAAGGGATGAATTACTTTTTCACAATGTTGTTTTAAGGGAATTGGTTGTACCTTTGCCAACTGTCTAAGGTAGTAAGAACAGGATTTAAGGATTGGAGTCATGGTTTTCATTTATCATTTAAACATGCGTTTAGGTTTTCTTTGCTGGTATTGAAATTTGCTCCATGATTTGATGATGAGTCAAAACAGCAAAAAAATAGGGGAGTAAATACTTTTTCCACAGCTCACATTTTGTCAGTCTGAAAGTTCAATTTTGACTTCCTCCAACCAGAGTTCCTTCTTTCGCATGTTTTCATTTTCCACTATGTGATTTTGGCAAACAGCTAAAAATAATCAATGTTTCTACAGTAGCTTTCTTCTTGTGCCTTTTCCACATAGGACCGACTGATGAGGTGCATGACTGATAGTTGTCCTGCAGAGTTTTACATCGGGGCTATTTGTTGATCTTCCACAAATTATTATGGGTCTTCTCACTGCTTCTCTCATTAATGCTCCTGTCAGTTTAAGTCTATTGAGTCGTCAGGCTCTTTCCATTTCGAAACCTCTTTAAGGAATCCAAAGCTTTGGATGTGCTTTAGCTGATTGACCCTTGAGCTGTCTGCTGTGCTCCTTGGCCCTCAGGATTCTGTTTGTTCATCAATGTCATCTAACAAACCTCTGAGACCTTCACAGTACTTTAGACTGAGAGATTAAATTACACTTTGATTGCTAATTATGAAATCTATTTTTCCTCATTAGTTTTTCCTCTTGGATGTAGTTGCAAACAACAAGCAGCTCAACGAGGCGGAGATCTTCCTCCAGCTGGAGAAGATCATGAAAATGTCAGAAAATGCTGAAGAGAGACTCCCTCCTTTTGGGATCCTGACCTCAGATGGAAGGACTGAATGGGCACAAGCCAGGGAAGCACTAATAAAAGGTCACCCAGCACCTCCTCCGCCTTCCTCATCACTTCCTTGCGTTTTGTAATAACGCGCCAGACATATAAACTCCCCTCATCCCCTCCCGTGTCCAGATCAAGCTAACCGTGACTCTCTGGCTCTGATTGAGAGCTGCATATGCGTGGTGTGTTTGGACGAGCCCTGCGGCGCTCCGCCCAGCGACACCAACAGGGCGCTGATGATGCTGCACGGTGGCGGCCGGGAACGGAATGGCGCAAACCGCTGGTATGACAAATCAATGCAGGTGAGGTTTTGACACGGTCACTTCACTTTGTCTTCAAGATCTTATAATCCGGGCGACTATTTACTCCACCTTCTCTCAGTTTGTTGTAGGAACGGATGGGGTGTGTGGGGTGGTGTGTGAGCATTCCCCATTTGAGGGAATAGTCATGGTGCAGTGCTCAGAGTTCCTGATGAAACGCATGTAAGTCAGCAGCCTACAGCGACTTGCCATGCCAGTCAATGCATCTGACACAGGCAGGGTATTGTTGTTGTGATCAGAACAGGGAGTCCCTCCAGGACGGTCCAGCCGTCCAGCACCAGAACACTACCCCCTCCGAGGAGGCTGCTGTGGAAATGCAGCTCCCACGTGCGGGCTCTCCTAGAAGCATCTGGAGACAGACTGCAGAGGCAAGAACACCGTGCACTAAAGCTTCCAAATCTAAATTTACTAATTCAGTGCCTTGTCAAGGTATTTATATCTCTGGAAGTTCTGAATTTGTTGTCATGTTATGGCAAATTACTTTAAACCTGATAGAAATTTGACCTAATAGACCAACATGAATAGTGTGTTATTGTGAAGTGGAAGGAAAATGAAACTTTTTTTTTTTAGTTTTTCAAATTATTCACAAATAAAAATTGAAGGTGTGCATCGGTTGTTATTGTCTTTGATTTGTATTCCACCATTCACTGTAATTATAGCAGCGAATCTTTTAGAGTTTCCCAGAATTTTTGTATATACCTCTTTCCAAACCAGCTCAAGTTAAGTCATAGTGGAGGCAGAGCATCTGCAAACATCCATTCATCCATCATCTATACCCGCTTGTTCCATGCAGGGTCACGGGGGAGGTCGTGCCCCTCTCCAGAGGTGACTGGGCGAGAAGCAGGGTACACCCTGGAGAGGCTGTGAGTCCATCACAGGGCAACACAGAGACACATGAGGACAAACAACCACACGCACACACACTAAGAGCAGTTTAGGAGGCCAATCAACACTCGTGCTTTTGGACTGTGGGAGGAAACCTGGACTAAACCCATCAATGCAGGGGTAAAACATGCAAACTTCATGCAGAAAACACCTCAGACTGGGTTTCAAAACCAAAACCTTGTTTCTGCAAAGAAGTGCAACAAACTGCATTAATATCCAGAACCTCTGTGGACAGTAGTTTTCAAATTTTGTCACAAATTCTCAGTTGGATTGTGAATTTTTGCTTTTTGAAACCATTTAATTTTAGCTCTCTTAAATGGTCTTTGACAGGCTCCCTTCACAGATTTCCCAATATCCTATTTAATCTTTCTTCTCATTAACTTTTCTGTTCTGGCTGAATAAAAGCCTCACACTGCCATTACTATGTTTCATAATGAGAGCGGCGTGTTTGTCTCATCCATCCAGTGCACCTTTTTTCACGAGTTTATTATTTTTCCTACATGGCTTTTTCAAAAATATTGAAAGCTGCAAATGCTTTTCCTTCCACTTTGCATTTGTGTGCCTCTTAATGTTGGTCTATCAAATAAAATCCCAAAGAAAACATATAATTTAGAGAGTATAATGTGACAAAATATGTAAGAGTTTAAGGGAAATTAATACTTTTCGAGGCACTGCGATTACAGATACTCCTGTTTCACATTCTGTTTCATACTCTTTCATGTTTCACTTCAGGCTAGTGAACAATCTCGACATGGATGTTTTCACATTTGAAACTTACGGAAAAGAGTTCATCAAAAAACAGAAGCTGAGCCCAGACGCATTCATACAAATCTCCTTGCAGCTTGCATTTTACAAGTAAAGTATACAACTCGCGCAGTACAAGGTAAACACCATGCGGAACATGTAAATATAATCGCTCGTTTCAAATCAAACCCGTCAGATGCAGAGGAAGGCTGGTCTCCACCTATGAGAGTGCTTCGCTTCGTCGTTTTCAAGAAGGTCGGGTAGATAACATCCGTTCAGCCACAGCTGAGGCCCTGGCCTTTGTGAGGTCCATGGCCGACGAGAGGGCGACTTTCACAGTGAGTCATTTGTCTCACTTTCTCCCTGATAATCAACTCCCAGAACAATGGTGACCTGTAAATGAGGCAGATGTGAGCAGCCAGTAAGAGGCAAGCAAAACCAAGTGGCTCCAGTCAAACAGATGATCTCCCTGCAGATTCATCCAACGCATGAAGCCTAGTATGCTGCACCGCTTGATGTGTTTTACGATATCTTGTGTTTATCTTCGCAAGGACTCTGAAAAAATGAAACGACTGAAGGATGCAGTAAAGGCGCAGACAGACTACACAATCGCAGTGAGTACTGGGTCTGATGGAAAGGTTGGGGTCAAGTATACAAATGTATTCTGATCATTTTTCACAAGATAATTTTGTAAAATCTTGTTTTAAACTTGTTTTCTTTTACACTTTTGGTCAGTGTATTATAAAGTAGGCTTAAATATGCAGCATAACAAACCTCAATCTAAAGGAATACCACAACAGAAAAGAAATGACATTACTGGCCTCAATCAGTCTGGAAAAGGTTTCAATCACATTTCTTAGGTATTGGGGCACCAACGAACTACTTCAAGATCAATTATCCTTTAAAAAAAAGGCCCATTTTACATTTGTTTAGTAAATATCTTGAATGATTCAAACACATCTGGGAAATATTCTTTGGCTGATGAGCAAAAAGGGAAACATTTTGGAAGATTTGTATCCGATTCACTGAGCTAAAGGGCAAAACTCTCGATTCCAAAGAGAAAATGCACCATCATCACTTTGTGATTTTCTGGAGTAGCCTAGTCAAAGTTTATGTTCAAAAGCAATAGAGAAGCTTTGACCAGATTTTAATGCCTACAATTATGTCCAAATTAAAACAATTCTGGATCAAAATTTCTCCAAAGCAACGTCTTTGATCACAAATGTTTGGTGGCTGTTTCACAGAACTTGACCAGTGTGAAACTTGGGCTGAACCTCTTAACATTTTGGTTTTCTAATTGTATTGATTTTTTCCCCTCAGGCAATTACAGGAATGGCAATAGACAATCACCTCCTAGGACTTCTGAAGGTCTCAAAGCAGCTGAACATGGAGAAGCCAGAGATCTTCTGTGACGAGACATATCTGGCCAGTAACCATTTCATCCTCTCTACTAGTCAGGTACAATTATCTACTATTTATTTTCTAAAAATCCTGAAGTTTTGAAAAGTACTTGAGGATTTTTAAATACTTAAAAGAATTTGCAATATCGCCTTTACTTCAGTGAAGATGCAGTTAGTGTGTTCGGAAAGAGAACCTTTTTAGATCCAATTAAGATATTTAGCTCGTCCAGTTGCACAGACTCATGCTGATGGCTCAGTGTTTGTTGCAGGAAGTCTTATTAATGTTAGACTCCAGTAAAATGAGCTGCCTCAGCAAAACGTTTGGTTTACCTCTCTTTTTCTCCCATTGGACACTTTCTTGGCAGCACCTAACACCCACACTTTAAATAATTAGTTTTTCTTACACAATGCTTTAAACGAGCGCATGCATCAGGTTGATGAAAGGCGCTTTAACGATAAGCTTCCAAAGAACCTGGCAGCTATAGTGCTTGGCTAAGAGGTAATTATATTAACTTTGAGCATCTGAGAAATATTTTCAGCTGCAAACAAAAAGAAAAACTAACTAGTCACAAATCCAGTAGAGCTGAAATATAACAGAACATGTTAGCACAGATAAAAACATACACTTATCAGTCACCTAATATAGAAAAGGGGATATTTTATTAATCAAAAGAGACATAAAAACAGAGAGATCTAGTTGTGTCTGGCCTGGGTTAAAAGAAAAGTTTATTCTAATGTTACTTGACTGTAAACCAAATAATGACAACTTTTTTTATACTGAGAAAAAAACAATTAAAATGTCAGAGCCACTCAAAAACCCCTGAACTGTACGTGTTTATCTCCAGGTTCCTACAACAGTGGAGATGTTCTGCTGCTATGGACCCGTGGTGCCCAACGGCTACGGCGCCTGCTACAACCCGCAGCCGCATCACATTGTCTTCAGCGTGGCGAGTTTCTGGGAGAACACGGAGACGAGCTCGGCCGTTTTCGTCAAAGCCCTAAACGAGGGCCTGTTGGAAATCAGGGATCTGTGCAACAGGACTGCAGCTGCAGCTACCAAACCGCCGGAAAGCAGCCCGGCAGCTGGCCAGCCTGGTAAATCAGGAAAGTAAACTATACAGGTAGAACCTCCCCTATGCTCACCTAATCGAATCTTAGAGTTAGTCTCAGTTAGCTTGATAGTTCAAAAAAAAGACAAGCCTTATAAATAAATATTTAACTACATAAAATAAATATATATATGTACATCTTGAGAAAATATATAGAAAAGAAAAACGAGTAGGTACATTTCCTTTCTGGATGCATAAGAATGATGTGGGGTTCAAAACTGACTGGTGGACTGAAGTTAGTCAGTCTGCTGCACTTAAGGAACTTGAAGCCATGTCTGTTTGTAGCACCAGTATGAGGATTCAGTTCTCAGTCCAAGATATATTTAAACAATCCTTTCTGTGAATATCACATCTAACTTGTGTTTTTATAGGTTAAATATTAACCTATAAAACAGGACAGCGACTGAAAAAAATCTGAATAGAGAATAATACAATTTATTAATGCCATCTGGTATTTGTGAATGAGCTTTGCCATTTGATCTACACTGTGATTTTAAATGTTCAAATATATGATGTGCCAATATGTGTAATTTATTATTTTTTTAATCATAAGGTTTCCAAAGAGATGTGTATATGTGAAGTATGTCTTTTAAAGCACTTTAACACACACACACACACACACACACACACATACACACACATATGTAGCTGAAATCAGATATATACATGCACTACAGGTGATGCGTTCAAGCCTTTATTTTATTTAATTATGATGATGTTCTGCTTCCAGTTGACTTAAAACCTCACATTTAAGATTAGAACATTTCTTCATGTTTTTGAAAAGAAGAAAAAAAATTTTGCAACAGAAATTGGGGCTTTATGAAAATGATGTACAGGACCTGCTTGAAGGTTGTTATCTCAAAAAGGTTCTTAAAATCTGACAAACAAGCCTAACTGGAAATTCATATTCTAAGTCAACTATTAATATTTCACACAACAAATACAAGATGACAACTTATTTGTCAGAATTCCAGTGTAGTATTTGCAAATATCTAGACGTGTTATGTATTACAGAAATATAGGCAATAATATGTGGATATGTGTTACGAGTCATCAGTGCTGCTTTATTATCAAGTTATAAACAAGTATATGTACTTACCATATGTATACATTTAGAATTTATCCTTCATTTGCATTTAAAGCAGATGTAATACATTAAATAGATAAAAATCAGTTATGTACTGCATATCTTAAGCAATCTGTGCAATAATATATGAAGTGCAGTGAAGGTTTTGTGCAATCTGACGGATGAGTTCATTATGTACATGGAGCTTCTTCATTGATAAATCAATAGGAGTTGCTATTTTTATATTCAGAAATAAAAGAAGCAAATACAACATGACGTTATGAGACTAAAAATGTTTATTCGTCAGAAAAAGTCCCTGCAAGTTCATGTTGTGGGTATTATTTATTTTGTGAGCTCCAAGTGGCAATCAGTGTTAAAGGTGTCAAGATAATTACTGTCTTGTTGTGTATACACAAACCAAAGTGAATGTATTGTGATTTTAAAGCTGAAATAAGTATTATACCTGAAATGTGTGTGTTTAATCCTCTATAAAGCTACAACAATTTTGATGAAATATTAATAAAATCTCATTAGTGCAAATTCAGAATGCCTTCAAATGATGTAAAAGTATTGCTGTCATTTGTCTGAAGAAAACATCTATTAACGTGGGAACAACATGGGGGATTTGTCACAAATTGTTTTTTTCTTGTATGTATCACCCAATAATGTATTTATTGATAATTATAAGAAAAAATTGTATAAATGTGGCTTCTGTTGCAGAAGTGCTCACATCACTTGAATTTTTTTCTCATTTTGTTGGGACTTCGTGTGATGGATCAACACAAAGTGGTACAAACTGTGACGTGAAAGTAAAATCATAAAGGGTTTTGTTTTTTTTCTTGAAAAATAAAAATCTAAAGCGTGGTAAACATATTAATTCAGATCGCTTTACTGTGAAACCATTAAATAAAATCTAGTGCGGCCAGTTGTCTACAGAAGTGGTTTATTTATTAAACAAAATCCATCTGTGTAATTTAATATCATTATGAAACTGCTGTGTGAAAACCTTAGTTGAAAACTAACACAAAAACACAAAAACATCACCGCAGCACCGACACGTAGCGGCCGTGTCTGAAATGTAGGGAGAGGTTCGTTTTCCATCAAGACCACATTCACCTCTAAGTAAAAAAAAAAAAAAAAGATCCATACCCAGACTTAATTGGATGCGGTTCTTGAACCATTTGGCGCACATGAAAACGCTTGATCTCTTTGTAATGGTAGCCTGAGGAGTCAAACTGAGAGTAACTGTAACTAGTTTGTAGTGACTAAAGTCGGAACACAAAAGAGTTCATTATTTTTTCATGCAACTGTACATAGTTGGCTAAAGACATGAACCTAGAAATCAAATTAGGTTCTGGAGAAGCTGGAGAAGCAAATGTTACCCACTTTAAGATCAGATTTGCTAGCAAGAACATAAAAGCTGATCTGGTCTATCTGGTACTGTGTCCAGGTGTAGTGATGACAAATGGCCACTGCAAAAATCATGAACTATAAACATTAGTGTTAGCTCTACTGAGAGCTGACACCCACAAAAATAACATTATATAATCAGATTATCTATTTACAAACCTGCTGTGATAAGATGTCTGTCTACTGCAAGCAAGATGCTGACAACAGATAGCTGCTCTACTGAGCCTCACTTAGCAGAGGCTGAGCTTGTTCTTTTAATGTATAATTTCACTTCAACATAAATTCTCCTAATTTTTAAACCAAATACTAGTGGAGGAGTTAATTCATTCTTTGCTTTATAATTTAATTGGTTTATTTATTTTTAGTTTGTCTAATTTTTTTTTCATCAGCATCTTTTCAGCCTTCTAATTGCACAGTTGTTGCTCATTTCCTCATGAGGTAGATTCCACCATCTGCTCAGTGCCTGAACAAGACCAATCATAATTTCAAAAGGAGAAAAATAGATTTTGTTTCATGGCAGAGATCTAAAAGTACAACAGGAAGCTCATTACAAAATGTAAGACACCCTTAGCACGTGCACTGAAGTATTTAGAATGATAATGCTACATGTAAAGAGCCACGTGCTCAAATAAGGCGCTTTTACATAAACATGTATGTAAATTTTTTTTTTTGGCATATTTTGAGTTTGTTACCGCATCAGACAGATGTTTCTGTCAAAACCAGATGCTTCGCAGACATTTCAAAGGCGACGTTTTACTGGCTTTTTGGCCTTGATCATTTTCAGGACATGATTAGATTCCAGCATATGGCAACAGTCATTAAGCAAGGAGGAAAAGTAAAGAAAACAAGTCTGAAAACATTTTATATTCAAATAAACATAGGATAGCAGGGGCTTAATGCTAGTGAAGACTTCATTTATTTGATAAGAGATATTGTTGTCTTCTTTTATTTTTAAACTCTGCAAAGCAAGTAGTTTTACTTGCAAAACACATGTTTCCATAGCAACAATGTGGTGGTTTATTATTGTGGTGACAACAAACTAGGATTGTTGGCGGAGCCTTGGCAGAGCAACAACTTTACATGCACAGGACAGGAGTTGTTGAACGCCACTCTGGTTGGGTCATCAGGATTGAAGCAGAATCAGCCATGCTGGTTTCATCACAAGGTTGCAGTAAGTATTTGTGTCACATTTCGTCTACAGTTTCCCTCTCAGTTACTGAAGACTCATAATTCTCCTTGTAAATAGAAGCTTTTATGTTCTTTTATTGTGCTCAGCATCTTGTTTCTGCTGTGATCAATAATGAGTTGGTATAGTTAAACCAGCCTAAAAAAAAACAACAGAAAAAGCAAGACTTTGTTTATTTGAAAATGGCCTTTTCTCAAGATTAGAAAAGTTAATTTGTGTAGCACATCTTAGCAACAAGGCAGTTCAATGGGATTTACACAATGAAAACATGACAAAGGAACCAACTAGGAAAACTAAACTCATCAAGCAAATATACATAAAATATGCTAATCAATGTTTCAGTTGTTATGAATTAAAGAAAATTCTAAACAAATGGGTTTTAAGCCTTGATTTAAATAAATCCAGGGTTTTGGATGTTTTGGAATTTTCTGGAAGCTTGAACCAGATTAGAGGAGAAAAGAAACTGAAAGCTGCTTCTCTATGGTCAGTCTGGTTCTGGGGACGCAGAGTTAACCAGAACCAGAAGACCTGAGTGGTTCTCCACGTCTCACTTTATTTTATTTTTTTTTATCTTCGCAGAACTTATAAGTCTGTATAACTATAGAAATTGAAATACAGAATATTATGTGTGAACAAGTAATCCCCAAACGTTACATGACATGTTGAACAGGCGATCATTATTACGACAAAGCAAGTCGTTTAAGGCTTTTAGGGACCACAACCACTTGTTACAGTCACTGACCTCTAGGGGCTCTCTTTTTGAGAGAGCTCCATGTTTTTTGTTTCAGTTCTGCCTGATTGCTGCAGGTGAATGTGTTGGGGCTCGTCAGCCACCCTATAAAAAGCAGCAAGCTGGAGATGCCAGATCTCCCTCCTTTTGTTTGTCCTGGGCCTTGACTAGTGAACCTGTTAGCTGACTTTGTGTGTGTGACGTAATCTGAGCTTGTTGTGAGCAACTTTGTGAACGATTGTCCAAGGCATGTTTTTGTTCAAAGGTGGAAGCTGGTAGGGGTTCTCTGCCATTTTTGTGGTGAACTGGTTTTTTTTGGTTAGTAAGGGAGTTTAGGTTTTGTATTTTCTTTTAGTTCTCCTTTAGAAAGTGGTCATTTATTTTATAGTTATAAGGGGGTATTTTGTTTATTATTTTGGCCTTGGAGACCCTGAAGCTTAAAGCTTCCGTGTTTTTTTTCCCTCTTGTAGTTTTAGCAGAATTGTAAAATAAATTATATTTCTGTTACTCATCAACTGTTTGGATTATTCTTTGTTTTATGTTAAACCCAGTGCCAGAATTTACTTTAGGGATTTCAGGGTGGGGTTGTAACACCACTTACCTGCAAATTCTGAAGTCTTTTTCTAATATTTGAGACCCCCTCTAAAACACTTTAATAAAAAAAACCTATTTTTAATAGTTCAGTAATGTAACCCTCAGAATCATTTGCTGTCAAATGAAAAGTTAAGAAAATAAAATAGCATAAAATCCCTGTAACATTATCGAAAGATAACCTGAGTTTAATCGCTCAGTGAGACACACTTCACCATTACATCATGCTAAAAATGCAGATTAAACACATAAAAAGCACATGATGGGAATATTGTTTATTGATCCAAAATGTCTCTGAAATATGACTTTTTTTTAAACCAAAGTACTGGGAGATTTTTAAGATAATAAAGAAGGCATAATAAATCTTTCTATTTGTTGTTTTTTAGACTAACTTACATTTTGGGTTGACCTACAGATGGTTTGACTTCTGCTTTTTATCAGATTAGCGATAATCTTCTCACTTAAGACGTTGTCCCACCTCACATACCATGATTTTGGTCATCTGAGTGCAGATATTAAAAAGGCTTTGTAGTCTTAGTTTCTTTGTGTTGGGTAATTGTAAACCATACAAACAAAGCCTATCATTCATCTTGGGTATCTAAGCTGTCCTGCATCTCCTGTTTCCTTGACGAGTGTTGCTGGAAGGACCATAAAGAGGCAGAGGCGTCATCCTTCAGCTCTGTCCTCTATTACATATGAACTAACCTGACAGGCTTATTTACACCAGGACACATGCAGCCTTGATAAGACCATCGCTCCTCTGCCAAACGCTTGTGGCTCACAAACAGATCTCACACACACAAAACTAAATCACTTATAGTTAAAGTCAACAGCGACGGTTGACAATCCCTGTATCAGTTCACTATTTATTTTGTTTAGATACTCTTGTTTTATAGTTAAGTGGTTTATACCCTTTTCCTCTATTGGTTTTCAATCACCAGCAGCGCCCATAAACACCCGAAGATCCTCCTCCAGAGTGAGATATTGTTGCACCGCTGGTAGGAATAAGAGAAAGATTTAAGATGAGGCCCTTCCCAGTGACGGAGACCCAGCAGGAGAGTCTGATCTGTCACCAGACGGCGCATCGCTTTCACAGTTCACTTTTAGAAACACAGAACAATTATCCAGCACTGACTCTGCTCCCTTCATCTCTATCCACCGCCCCTCGTGTTCCCATAAATGTATAGAGGAGAATGTTGTTTTTTTTAAATCTCTTTTGCAAAAGTGGCAATTAAAAAATTAACACATCTGTGTGGCCCATAAACCTCCTCATGCTTCTAATTACGTCTTAGTGCTTGGATTATTTTTATATCATTAGGATTCCTCTGCGATCTATGCGTCCTGATGTGTTTGTTGATCACGGTGAGTAAATCCCCTGAGGGGCTGTTTGCATTTCTGCTTTGTGATTTTTCCCAATTTGCTCCAAGAAAGTTAAAGTCTTGTTATTTCTTAAGCGTCAATGCCATTTTCCTTGGCTTGGTTGGAAAAATAACTTCAGTTTTTTTTTATAAAAAGATGTTTTAACTTGTACATTAAAAGGTATTCTTGTTATACAGCGCCCTGCTGTTTTTAAATAAAACGTATTTAAAAAAAATTTATTATGGACACCCTCACCTGTATTATGGTCCTATCATAAGTGCAGATGCTTTCTGTAATATTTAATTATATTATATCATAGCAGATTAGCTCTGATTTTTCAACAGGACCAAAAACTTAAAAGCCCATCAGCATCAGCCTTTTTTTCCTCCTCCAATATCCCGAGAGCAAACTAACACACCTCTACTGTCCCATCTGCCGAGACAGCATTTGTTCATCCTTAATGGGCCGCTGTAATTGGCAGGAATCAGGAGCTGCTTCATGGAGCGTGTTCTTAGTTACTGGAGTCTTGAAAGTGATGGAGCCAGCAGCAGCAGCAGCAGCAGCTGTGGGCTCCAGAACGCTGCTACTGCCCACAGAGGCCCCTGCTCATCTCCTCTCCACCCCACGATGTTCTGCTCCACAGGGACAACGTTACTGGGACAAATGGCCACCTGGGAGCCACAAACCAAATGAAGCACGATCTTCCTTCATTTTTTTTCCAGCATCAACCACTTTCCCTAACGTACACAATCTCTACATCTCCCATCTGGCTTGACAGGAAAATAGATCTGCTCTGGAATTGCATTTTGCAAATTGTGCTTCACATGACCAGAGATGCAAAGCTTGCATGCATGCATGCATGCAGAGCCATGCCTTTTTATTTGCCTTTATGACAGTACGGCCATTAGCTGCCTGGTGGTGGTTTTCACTTGTCAAATATTGTGAGAGATCCTCCAGACCTCATGGCCACTTCACAAATTCCTCTGCATTACTGAGGCAGGTTTCAAAGGAGGCTGCAGAAATCCTAATGAGGTCTTTCCATCTAACTTTTTTCCTTCCTGTCGCTCTGGATCCACTCAGATTCGACTCTCCTACAACCAGCTCCCTCGCTGAACGAAAAGGCCGACGCAGGCAGACGAGCGGTTGTTACTCCGATGTGAGGAAGGCTTTTAAGTGTTTGTCACTTTGCAGGACTTTAGTGGACAACTGAAGATCAGCCTGGCAAAACCTTTTACCTTCCAGAGTTTTACTTGCCACTCTTGTTTTTTTCCCGGTTGATCTACATAACATGTGAAATATTTAAAGTTGATACAGGAGCCTCTCAATAAATTGTAAATCATTAATAATTAATTCAATTAATTTACTGAAGTGTAATTACATTTAAAAAAATGAAAACTCACATTACATAAACTTGTTACACGTGTTTTCAAAGAAAACTGCAATGCAAAATAACACAAGAATAAAAAAGTTTGATTTTTAATAAATGTAAATGTTTTGTCATGGCCAAAGCAATCATGAGACAGACTGCTGACTTGACATTTTTCCAGCAGTGGCAGCCACCGACTATAGCAAGCCCCAAAAATATTGGATTGCTAAAGAAGCTCAAAGCAACTAATTGAAAATTGAGTGGAAGGAAAAACTGAATTAGTAAACATGCAGAACAAGATGAAAAGCAGCCTTGAGAGGCTTGTGAAGTCTGAGTCTATTTGAGAGTTAAGGGGAGACTCTCAAGATGTGGACTGGAGCTGAAGTCAATATATTAATAGAATCTCTCTCTTCCATTCTTATGGCATTTAGCAAATAGAGAAAAAAATTGAAGAAAGGTTCAGTTGTTTAACTTTCAGATAAAAAGGAGAAACGGTTACATCTTTCTATACAAAGCACGTAAAACGTCTGGTTTCCATCGTGTGCGAGTTTCACTTTTCGATGGGATTCTAATGCAATCAGACGAACATGCGTGCATGTGTGCACAAAAAGCGCAATCACAAACGTGAATCCATGCGAGCCATAACTGTCTGCGGCTACTTCCCCACCCTGACCCTTTCGCTTACTGTCCCTACAACTCACAGAAAATCCTGTTTCCACACACAGAGCCTCTCAAATTAGCCAGAGCTGTTGGGTGAAAGCCCAACCAGCGCTGGACCTGTCAGGAGGACGAGGCATAAATCATCCCCCCGGAGCAGGAGCAGTGGCAGGACCAGAAGCGCATCCTCCGGCCGAGATTTACGCCGCACATCGAAAGCAAAGAGTTTGGACCCTCTCCACCAGGTCATCTTCAAATTGGTTATTGATCCTCCAATCCCAAAATGAATCATACGGTGCCAACTCTGTTTAGGTGCTATGTTTACAGTAGTGTGGTTGCAGCTAATATGCAGCCCCCTAGATGGATTATAGTTTGGAAACCTCGAGAAAACACACAGCTGAAGCTGAGCAGGGTGTAATTTAAGTCGAGATGAATGGATGTCCTGTCATGCAGCCGAGCCTCATTAGACCAGCTGAAGCAGCCACTGACAGCGGAGTGTGTGAAGAGTCTGAAGTTAGGCATTTTACTCTGGTAATTATGACAACAATCACCGGGAATAACTGAAGAGCTTATGACATAGTTACACTGCAATTCTTGTAAAGCACACAATTGTTTAGAAACAGGTCCCGTTTACTGAAAAATAAAACTAAAACTAAGAATATTCCAAGTTGTTCCCAATTTATGAGCTACCAGATTCAAATTTTAATGTTAAGGACTCTTTCAAAGAGTAATCGTCACTTTTTGTCCAAATCTGCCTTAAATGAGACTTGTTCTGTCAAAGCAGCTCATGTCGACTCTCGGCATGTAATTTATGTTGGCAGATTACTTAATGGACCCTCGCTTCTCGCCCAATTATGCGCCAAGGTGGTGTGTGAACGTCGCTCCTTCCTCGGAAGCGGTTTCCTCATAAATGCCAGGATGGCCATTATGACAGTCCCTTTGTGAGTGAAAACAGACACCTAAAATAATATCTGGGCTTTAATTGAAAGATTGTACGGATGGCCCTGGTCCTGCTTCTTTTTGGGCTTCCTTCTAAATGTCAGAATGAAGACAATTAGATGCTTTTCTTCTGTTCCTATTTGAATGAAAATGTCAGGCTCATTTTCATTTTCAAAAGTGTCTGGATCAGCAGTCCAGTTTCTGAATATCCTATTGATAACATCAGTGGATGCTAAGATGCTTGATATGATGAGCATTGATAACCTCTTAGCGTCTTATCAGGATCTTATGTGATAGGCTACAAAGCAGTGAAAAGTGTCCAGTGAAAGGAAAAGAATATTTGGCTTTCAACTATTTTCACAGATAAAAATCTGTCAAATATTGTGTAAAAGTGCAATATGAAAACACACAGAGTTCTTTTAAATCTGAACTAAAAACCCTGTTTAGAGTTTTTTTTAACTAAATGAATGTGCAATGACAGCATTAGATCAAATGTAATCTTTAGTTGTTGACTGTGTGTTCTATGTCTTTGTACTTTTGTATTTTTCTGGTCTAAAGTACTTTGTGCTCTCCTCTATATCCTGAAAATATTTCAAGATTTTATTTTTCACAATTTTAACAATTATGGCTTACAGGCTTTGAGTTTTCTTGTAGTAAAGAAAACTCAAACGTCAAAGTCTTGCGTCGGACTAATTTGTTTCAAGCACAAACGTCAGGCTTCTGAAAAGTATGCAAATTTCTATCCACTCAACACCGAGTTGGGCCTCCTGTTGCATGAATTAAGTGAAATGAGTACCAATAAAAACAACTGCTAAATTAAATCTAGACATGAAGTGAGAATCGTGTCAGCGCCTCTCTATTTCACTTGCGCCTTTTAAAGCCAATAATGATCAGGAAGAAGTGGGTCTGGACGGACAGCTCTGGGTCCTTCCTCTGTTTCCAGTCGATAGCAGCCAGCAGGTGAGACCTCGACTATCTGTACAGCGTGGCAGACGCTTATTAGTGGTAATGTTCTCCCATCATCCATCTCCAGGTGGGTTTCCTCCATTGATCTCGACGCCAAGTCTTGTCACAAGCTGCTCCTCTGGTAGCAAGATCGCTGGTCGCCGCCGGTGCCGGGGCTGTCAGTGATACAGCTTATAGTTCAGTCAATAGACTTGAGACTGGAAAGCCAGAATTAGATTTGGGACAGAAAATGTGTTTTGTTCAGTGCTCCTAAATGTACCCTAAATCAAAAATGATCACCAAAAAATGAAGGTATCTATGTAATCTTATTTAAGACTTAAAGGGACAATTCCATTATTTTGAGTGATGTTTTGATTATCGTCTATATATAACTCTTATTTGGGCATTTTCATTGAGGCTAAAGCTAAACAAAATCAGACATGTCAAGATCCATATTAAAACAAATCCAATACTGTGTTGTCCTATTTAAACAAAATAGTGATAGTGACTATCTGTTCTCAGAAACATACTGAGAACTGAACACGTGCATTGGACTCCCTCTTACTTATGGTTCAATATTTGTGGGTTTTCTTTAGAACATAGTTTTATAATATTCACAAAAAAATCTGCCTGTTTGTGAACTTTTCGTAATGCAAGAAAATGCAGCCTGGAAAGCTGAAATATCGAGATGCGATGCTCCGAGAAATGTTATCGGTAGAAAGAAATGCTATTGTTAGCCACACGATAACATTCAGCTTATTGCTTTACTTGCATAGAAAGCTATACCATTAACAAGAAATATTTTCAATCAGCTCAGATCTCTATGGTTAGCTTAGTTCACACAGCAACCTGAAGTGACCCAATTTCTATTTTTTTGCCGGGGCCGTTCACACTGCCAGTAAATGCGACCTGTATGTGTTCTGCAGTGAGAACAAGCAAACGGCCTGAAAGTGTCCCGCATGCGCAGTAGAGGGCGCAATGGACCTTCCCAAGCTACGCCCAGAAACGCCCCTTGAAAGTATCACGTGACTGCATGTCTCACAACCAAAGCCTCGCGGTGCTTAGTTTCTATGTGTAAATTCATTTCGACTGACTCTCTGCAGAGTATTTCTGAGTCGATTAGTGTAGCATTTCTGCCAGATTTTCAAAAAATATCAGCCATGACAATGGACAGGGGAACCAACAAGTTCATGTCATCTTTTTT
>CAEGAF010095651.1:0-29478 GCA_903067075.1 Micropoecilia bifurca | reverse complement strand
CGGGATCTCGAGATAATAAGTCGGGATTTCTTCCCTTTTTTATTTTTCTTCATGTCCCCTTAGGGGCTCCGTAGAAAATAGACTTATGTGTTTTCATGTATCGCCAAAAGACACGTTGCAAAAACAAGAGCTGACATTTCCAGTATCCTGTAAGGAGAGAGCAAAAAAAAAAACATAATAAATGGTGGGATTGAAATCATGTGTCTGTTCTTAAAAACAAATATAAAAAAGATGTCCAGGGACTGATCCAGGAAGCGCTGAGAGAAGCAGAACAGAAAGAGGAAAGTTTATTTGAACTCACATTTTTAACTTTGAGACACAAGTGTCATTTACATGTTGACAGGCTGAGTTTTAGAGATTTTTCTGGAGATATTATATGGATCAGTGACACAAAAGACACCGTGGCTTCTTGCCGCGACCACATGAATATAAGTGAGTAGGGTTTTTTTCTGAGCACAGCCATGTTTGAAACAGGAAGAAGAACAATGGCAAACTATCAGGTCTTATATATTACAGCAACATTTATGCAGATCTAGTGTCTTTACAGCTGGCAGATCAAAATCGTCCTCATCATGTACCAGAATAACTTCTCCTCCCGAACATTTCCTTTCTTAGTTATTCCCTGGAGATGCAGCAAACTATCCATCTCAGTGTTGCAGCATTATTCATCCAGTTGAGACTATCTACATAAAATCAGGGCTTCAAATGCTTGTAACTGTGGTGACAGTTCCGAATCCCAGGATGGATCAGTTTAGCATCGAATTCATTCAGTTGTGTTATTTCCAGGTTAAACTTGAAGCTTGTTCTTTCTGCTTCTATGCTTGACCTAAGCACTATTTATGCATCTGTTGATATTTAAAGTTGGCTGTCACTAAAAAGTCATCACTTTCAGCTAATTCCACACTTGCAGAACATGGAAATTAAATCAGATTACGAGTGTACCACCTGTTGTTTAATTGACTCAGACAGAAAAAGAAATCTGTCCGTCATGCTGAGGTACAGCAGCTCTTAAGTAGATTTTTTAAAGGGGTGTATTATGTATTTATGTATGTAGTCTGACATTCGTGTTGTCACTGCCATAATGAGCAGCTTTGCTGTGATGATGTGCTGAAGGCAGAGAGGAGCAGAGACAGACCCAATTTGAAGTTGTCAAATATTGAAGACAGATATCTTCAATAATTGAAGATATCTTCAAATTCAAATTCATCTTCAAATTCATACAATCTTTTAAGTGCATCTTTTAAGTCCTATGCAGAAATAGTATGATGCTAACATGGTTACTTGATTGTTATAAAAAGTACATGTTTGTACTATTAGGAGATGCATGAAAAAGAAAAAACACAGTAAAACTACATATTTTATTACTGAAAAAACTTTATGCTAACAAACAACACTTGCAGTTTAATAGGGATTGTAAATCTGTTTTGTGGCATGAACAGTGTTGTATCTTTGTCCTTTGCAATTGTATCGTTCCTCTTTTGAAGTTAGGCGAAAAGTGAAAACACAAATTTTGGAACATGATGACAAGCCCGCTGAATCCTCTGAATGTATCAGTTTATTTCACAAAACAGTTGCCTTTCATGCTCAAAGGTTTCTTGGGGAAGGTATGAATGGTCACTCTGTGCTTTTCTGTGCTTCCAAAAAGCAGCCAGAGATCTGTTTGACTTATTCACGTAAGCAAGGAACAATTTTCTGCATATAACAATAAACAGTGTTTTCGGCTAGTCAACCATTTATTGGAAAGCATATTCATTTTAGAGAGGCATGACTCCAGAGCTATAATTTTTATGTGTCGGAAAAATGTTTTTTCATTTTTCGAAAGTACTTATCAGGTTCGAAAAATAGTAGAAAAGCTGATAATTTCTTCATGTTTTCTACTTTCATAATTATGTTTTTTGTTTATTTTCTGGCTCTAGAATCAACAATTGCATTTACCAATACGACACTACGAGAACACCGCAGCGTCTCTTCTCGCCCTCTAAAGATCAAGACATATGTAAAGTTGCACAGTCGCCGTCGGCCCTTTAAGGAAGTGACATTCACAATGCTTTCTGATACACATTTGTGTGCCAGAGTGAGACAGACAAAACAAGGGAAACACAAGGAGGTGGAGGAAGGGGGCAGGGGGCGGGAGGCCGAGGGGGGGAGGTAGGGTGTTGAAAGATTCAGACCAGCCATCCAAAACCCTGGATGTTTATTTTGCCTAATTATGCATATGAGGCGCAACATTATCCTCTGTGCTGTGGGAACGCCACAGAAGTAATTATGGTGGATCTGCAGCGCTGATTATCCCATAAACACATTCAGACTGTCAGATGCATGTGCACAGAGAGGGGAGGGGGGCGAGAGAGTGTGAAAAACTGTCTTTCTGCGACAAACTGCTAAACAGCTATAATTGCTCTGGCCACATACAGTCAGATGCCTCATTTACAGTTTACAGTTTAAAACCTGGCCCTGGTATTTTGGTTGGTTGCTTGTTAACGTTGGACTGTAAATCTCACAGCTGCTGTTTGAGGACATAAGGACGACTGGGAGCTCCTATAAGCCACATTAAGTGGACATCTGATACACCAGTGTCTAGACGACTGAGTACTTTTTTTAAATAGCTGCTCATCTATGGGGTAATTAATGGAGGGCTTCATCAGGATAGGTGGTATCAAAAACTGAGAGGGAAGAGCTTTTGGGAGATTCTTAGGAAGCCAGCAAACTCATTTTAAAAATATGGGACTGAAGATTTATTTTTGACGAAGAGCTATTAAATTCAACTCGTCTTATATGGAATTTAAATGAGATATCTTTCATTTTTTGTCATCTATAGCACAACAAAAATGTGTTTGCTGTCAAAAACAAGTTTGTTGAAAATGTTTTTAGGAAATACCTTCTCAAAAAAAACCTTTTTCTGAGCATGTGTCAGAAATTGGTTTGATTTTTAGAAATATTTGGAATATGGTATATCTGGTTAGAAAAAAAGACAACATTTTTAGAAAGTGAGTTTTCTAAAAGTTTCTTCAAGTGAATACAACCAGCATGGTGAGATTTTCATTTATATTAATTCATGTTAGCACATGCTCTACACTCACTTCAGATCAGAAAAAAAAAATAAATAAATCCAACACAGAAAACCCATACTTGTAACTTTCGAAATGTTTGATAAAAAGTGGATTTGCACATTTGTTTATGAGATGATTTTGTAATTTTTCTCCCCCTGCTGTGCGACGCATGCTTCTCTCGGGTGTTTCAGTCCGCTCCCTGTCACTGGATCCTCGCAGCTCCTGTTCCAGACGTGGGTCCAGGGTAAACCAGGCATGACAGACACTCTATACTCCGGTGTAGGGTTGCCGATTTGGCCCGAGCTTCGTTCTAAAGTCGAAATCACGGGCGAACTATAAGCAGACTGCTCTGTGCCTTGATTTCCGTCAAATATTCTATTGATATGTTTTTTTTCTTTTTTGTTTTTTTTGTGGGCGACTAAAAGATTTTTCAGCTGCTTTCTTAACAGAAGGCAGCGTTGATTGGGGGTAGAGACAGTTACTTAGCTGGCAGCACACAATGTGTGGCGTTTCGCTCCTGCTTATTTTTAAGTGATTACAGTCGAAACCAGATATCCACATACGCTGTATAACAGAAAAAAAGAGCCATTTTTCTCACTTGTGTGAGACTGAGTCAGACAAAACATTTCCTGTTTCATGTCTGTTAGAATTACCCTAATTATTTATAGTGGATAAATGTCACGGTAGTTGGAAGGAAAAATATATATTTCTTCCTTCTGTCACATGTTTACACACAAAGATTCTTATGTCAATTTGAAGACTATTGTGGACTGGAGCTGGTCAACTTGCATAATTTGAACAAATCCAAGGTACAGCTGTTGATGTGATGCCATGCCAACATAAAAAGAAATAAGTGTGGAATCAGGAAGAGAATTGTGCAAGTCTAGCTCATCCTTCCAATCATTCAACAAGATGCCCGAAGGCATGGCTATCAACTCCAGACTGACAGTATCAGACCTTATAAAGATGTTGGCCAAAACTCATTATCCACAGTGAAACAATTGTTCATCACCATCATGGCGCTGAAAGGCCAGTCAGAGAGGAAGAAGCCATTAATTACCCCGAAATCAACTTTAAAAGCCAGATGACGGTTTGCAAATCCACAAAAACACAAAGACGTTCATTTTTGAAGGAACTAAAACTGAGACCTTTTGGCTGTAATGATCCATGTTACGGATGAGGGAAGGTAAGGTAATTTTATTTATATAGCACATTTTCAGCAACAAGACAATTCAAAGTGCTTAAAATGGCAGCAGCATAATTTAAAAAAAATGTTTTTTGCTGGCAGAGAAACTGGCACACTGCACAAATTAGCTACAAAATGACACCGAAGCAACAACTAAAGACATAAACCAGGTATTTAAGTTTAGACACATGGGTTGTCCAAAATAAAAATGTCTCTAATTGTGCCTTTTTTATATAAGCTACAAAGTGGCTTCAGAATAACAAGACCATCTTTTGGTGTGGCAACCGAAAAGCTCAGATCTTAATTTCATGAAGTTGAAAAGGAGCGAGGGATGAGATGGTCCATAAACTTTACCCAGTTACACCAGTTCAACAAAGAGAATGGGCCAAAGTTCTGCAAACTATTTTTGAGAAGTTTGTCGATACAGCATCAAAACATTTGACACATAGATTAGTTTAAAAAATAATTTGATGACATAAACTTATGGATTTGTAAAATTTAAAAAAAGATAAATATTTTTACAAGATCTTCTGGTGTAATATGCTTTAGCTTTTTTGGCAAATAGTAAAAATTTTGGTAGTTCTGACCAAAAACAGGAAAGGTGCAGGTGGATTTAATGTCAGACGGTGAGGAAAACATTTCTTTTTATATGCTGTATGTAAACATCTGACCTCTGCTGCATATTTTTGAAACCTTATGCATCTAAAATAATCCCCAAAGGATGACTTTAAAAATTTGATTAACTGACAAATTCAGCTGTTTTTGTGTTTCCACGTGAACCTAATGTGTCACAAATACCTCTGATCAGAGACCAGTTCCTCCAAAACACATCGATGTCCCCTTCTGGTTGCCCCTTCTTACATCAAGATAGACTCAAGTTTCACGGCATTATCTTCTGTAAACTTTAATTAAATGTTTACCGGGGCTAGTGGCTCCACTTGAGCTAAAAGCATATTTTTTAACAAATCTAATTCATTTGAGTGGATTATCTTCATCAGTTGTTATCCTCCCTTAAGACCCGACGCATGTAAAGAAATATAGCACCATAAGGTTCGCAGAAAGCCAGATTGGGTTAGATTAGAAGCAAGTCATTCAGAAAAGGGCACAAGGTGTGTAATTCTATCCAAGGCCCGACTCTCAGCTTTAATTTAACTGAAAATGCTGCGGGGCGAGAGACCCCTCTCTGCATAATCCAGACTCTGTACGAGAAGAACTCGAGCGAAACACCTTAAGCCTCTTTCAAACAAATTCTCCCCGAATCAAAGTGGCACTTATGAATAATTGCACAGAGTGTTTTTAGGTTGGTATAAGAAGGAAAACAACAATTAACAGTGAAAGTCTTCTCTTTCTTTCACCCACCTCCCTCCGCCTCGCCCGGCGCAGGCAGTTTTGTCAGCGTGTGTGCTCTGATAGCTTGGGGAAGTATCTATTTACTTAGTGATTAGGACAATTTGAGTGTCGCGGCTAGTAAATTCAAACCATTCACTCTGGTAGATTGGCCCAGACAACATCATCAGCCCACAATGTAAAATAAAGACACAGAGAGAGAGAGAGAGAGAGAGAGAGAGAAAGGTTTAACCTCCTCTCTTCAACAGGCATACAAGCCGCCTCATCTGGATTTCTGTCTGCTTGTGTTTTTTTTCCTTCACGCTTTCCTCGAACTTAAATAAACCTTCGCGTATAATTACAGCAAATTCTGTATATTTTCATGTCCATTTCCTTGAAACGCTCAAAAACGATTGGCTTTAAGAGGGCAGCAAGCATGTGATGAGTGAACAACACACACTGGCTGCGAAAAGGAAGAAAAAAAAACAGTGGAAGAAAGAGTGTCTTTTATTGATTCAGGGGTAAAAAGGTAAGAACCTAGAAGCGGCCGTGTGTTTGGTCATTAGAGAATGGGGTCCATCTGATCTGGTCTTTGCCGTGCAGCGATGAAAACATTATCAGAGTAAATATTATGAGTGTGAAAACGGTCCTCTTACGCAGAATGCGGTACTGTGGTCACATCGAGATGTCTGACTCGCACTAAGTGCTAGAAACGGTGAAAGGGAGAAGAATTTAAGGTTTAGGAATTTTTTTTTTTTTAAATTCTAAGTCAACCACTCAATTTGAGCCGAAGTTTGGCGCCACCTGTGACCTTCTCACCCAAAACATACACATTCGGGGGAATGCGGCTTTAAACGAATTTGACCAGTTTGCGCAAAAACGCATGTCTTCGAGATGTGTAGCTGTTTATTTTTTATTTCTGTTACTTAACTTTGCCATTGTTAAGCAAAAGACGATCAATCTGGAATCTTTTTTGTAAGCTGTCCTTGAAGCTCAAGAATAAGGCTCGTCTGGATAACGATGTGTGTGTGGTTGATTTTCTTCTTACATTTTTGGCATGACATGTTGAAAAAAAGTCAGAGGGGAGAGAACTAAACGGGATGATGGGTTGTGGTGCAAAATAACAGCAACACTAGATGACACACTAGATGCTATTTCAGGTATTTTGATATGAAATCAAATTGTAGTTGCGTAGTGGTTACTTGAAAATTAAGTCAGAGCAATCGTTGTTACAATCAATACATGCAGTCTTTTTGTAGCACAGTGTGTTTTGGATTGAACGGATTGCAGCTATGTCACTTTGTCATGTTGAAGAGCCGTGACAGACTTTGGGAGTCAGGGGCGGAACGGAGTGACTGTGGTCGTTTACATAAGATGGTTTTGCCAGTATAGCCACAGCTGCTACTTGTCTAAGTCGAGCTAACAAAGCTCACCTAGCTAGAGCTCATCGACGATGCTATTTACAAAAGTTGGAAATGGCTAGCTTGGAAACCGACTCGTACCTTCTGAAAGTGTCTGTCGATTTGCCTGGATTCACGCCACATATTTTATGCTGCTCTGTCATAAAGAGTCCCCCCCCCCCCAACACTGGAGCAGATATAAAATCGTACAAAAAGTTTATATGCTTAGGCCTACCTGTTTTTTTCGTCCGTGGTTTGCTACATGATAGAGGGCATTTATTGTCGCTAATGATTAGACCTGTGTACTTTGTCCACAACGTAATGCTTGATTAAATTTTACTATGTTTACTTATAAAGTACATAAGTGTTAATCTTCTTACCTTATAAAAATGTTCACAGCAAATCCCCGAATACACCCAGGTCTGCCTGTCCTCATGAATGACAGCCATGACATCTAGAAAGGTCACCAGAAGGCACTATAAATAATAGTGACAATAATAAATTGCTCATTGCTTTAAACATGGTAAAACTAGTGTTTCTTTGCAGCTTTGGTAAAGAGCAAGAATCAACTGCAGTTTCTAGTAATCACACAAAAAATATTTATTAATTTAAAAACATAATGGCGTCCTAACTTTCACTTGTAAATGCTCGATTGAGTCAACACTTTACAAATGAAAGAAAAAACACCAAGATAAAAAATAAATAATTACGCCATCATTTTTCCGTTAAAGCACAATTTGTTCTTTAGAAAACATAATTAGACGCGCTCATAAAAAATAAATGATCAAAATGAGCCAAACAATGTACTTGTTCTTGTGTATCCGCGAATGTGTCAGTGTGCACACGCTTTCGTGCAACAGTGTACGTATGAGGTGAAGTAGGCAAAGATCTGGACAACGTCCCAATGGTCAGAGAGGGATGTAAGCAATTACCAATTCTCCAAACACTACTTTGTTCTGTTTAAACATATTACATGCCTCTTACGGTCACTCGAGGCCACTCCCTTTGCACCACACCCGATGAAACACACACACACAAACGCACATGCACTGAGTGAATAAATGAGTGAGGATAAGCTCTGCATAGCAACTGCAAGCTGCCTGCAATTAACTAATCATCATCATTACACAAGTGAGAATTGCACATGTACATGCAGACACACTCCCCTTCAGTCCCAGATCCTCACTGAAAGTGAATTAAAACCAGTGGTGTTTTTCTTTAGTGATCGCTTCATCTGCTTACACACTCCAATTACAATTAATATTCAATCCAAATATAAACTAATTGTTTGATTTACTCATTAATTGATGGATTGATTTCCTTTTTTTTTCTCTGTCAAAGTAATGTGAGCTGCACATGTAGTCGTATAAAATATGAAGGTTCCACTGTGCAAAATATCTGGCACAATACCAGATGCAAAAAAAAAAAAAAAGTGACAGGATGCAAAAAAATACAAAAAAGTGACAGGATGAACTATGAAAGATGCAACAGAGTCGCAGATACAGTTTTGCATTCGGCTTAGAGAGTTTGTGGAGTGTGTGAGTGTGTGTTGACGTCAGTGCCTGCGAAGACAAAAATTACTTTCGATGTTATATATGTAAAATGAAATTAAATAAATTTAAGATTATTTGAAAAAAATAGGACTAAACTTTTTTTGTGAATTATATTTTAAATTGATTAAATTGTGTCACAAAATTGGTTTGGTATCAATCATCACAATAATCAGAATGAAAATGTATATATATATAATGTCCATTCTATATATATATATATATATATATATATATAAATGAAAATATATATATATAAATTTTCATTTTGATTATTGTGATGATTGATACCAAACCAATTTTGCGACATAATTTAATCAATTTAAAATATAAATTCATTCAATAATGAATCAATATATTTATTTTTAAAACATTTTTCACATGTAAACCTCAGTTTTTGGGTTGTCTCTCAAAAAGTAACATCAATTTTAGAAAGTTTTAAACATAAAAACATAAATAAGTTCAAGCTCCCTCGTAAACAGCTTCTCTGAATCTCTTCTAATATTGTTTGACAGAAACACAGGTTGGAGCTGTGATCTCAAAACTTTGCCATTTTTTCGTCACCAGAGGGACGATAAGACACAGCAGCTGGACTCTGGAATTGGAGAGTCAGGTTTGGTGATTGAAAGGCTGGCTGCGTGTTTAGTGTGCTTGGCCAGAGCGGCGGCAGGGAATGTGTGTGACGGCCGGCGAAGGCCGAAAGGCAGACGCTGTGCTTCAGTGCGCTGTTCTGCCTGAAGCCCTGTCAACCGATCTATCTGCAGAGAGAGAGGAAGAGAGGCTGATTAGCTTAAGAGGGCCTGAGGGCTTCATTGCTATATCACAACAAACAATTATCGTGTCTCAAGAGAAACAGGAACACAAGTTTATACAAACGGACAGAGCGGAGGCCCGATACGAGACTTTATGGGAAACGTGGCAAACGCAAGTGTGTCTCCGATTTCAATCAAATTTTCTCCTCGAAAACCTGGGCAAAATGTGTCTTTTATATTTTCAAGGAAACGTTTAAAAATTGTTTTACAACCTGATATTTTTAAATATCAGTTTTATTTATTTATTACCTGAAACACGGCTTCCAACTCTGCTTAAAATACGGATTTAAGCCGGAAAAAGTCAAACTTACAAACATGAAAAAAAAAAAAGATTTTCTAGTTATAATATTAAAAGGAAGTAAAAAGAGACGTAGTGTGAAAAAGCAATAACTAAATAAAGAGACATTTATCAAATGATCAATATTTAAACAGGTAAACTTTATGTAATTTTCCTGAGCTGCGTGTTTGAAACCAAAGTCATGAATTGGGACAAGATTGAGGCACCCTGGTTAGCAGACTGTGGTGCACACACAAAGAGCTGGTGTTGGGTTGCACTGCAGTGGCCTTTGCTCAATACTCACTATGTGCACACACAGATACACACACGCATGCACACGCAATGCATGAACTTCAGTAACCCTTTGCTCAGTCCCCAAGCAAATGTTGAGTCCTGCATGCTATTTAAATCTCATTTGTGGGAGCCAGACCAGAAACACCTCATTTATAAATGTATGGCTGATACAAACCATCATGAATAATGTGTTAAGTAACACACACTAACGCGGAGCCGAAACAGCAACGAGCTTATTACGTTTGAGAATTTAGTGCAACATAATCTTAAGATTATATATTTTAAATCCGTCAGTAAATATTAGAAAGTTTTCTGCTGAACACACCCAAGGAAGGCTTCATTGGCTGTTCTGCAGGCGAATAATTGCTAATTGCTAACCAAGCATATGAAAGCAGATATTTGCATTACAGCTAAATAATGTTACTGGAGTTGATGGTAAATAGAATAAGTTTGTCCAGACATCAAGGCCTTCATTATCTGCCAGAGTATCGACAAGGCAAATGGAGGAAGGGTTAGAAACACGGTTAATATTTGTTGCCAACGGTTTCCAGAGCTCTTGTCAAGCTGATGATTAATGGCCCCTTTGCTTCAGTAATATTGCTTTAACATGATTTCTAATTGAGCAGCTTGAACTGCCAGTGACACAAAGGAAAAATTCTTGGAGGATATTTTGATGAAACGCAGAACATTGACACCTGTGCTACATAAATGTAGCCAGAGACCCGGTGGATGAAGCATGCTTACAATCAGACCTGCTCCATTCGGTCAACATCTAAACCGTCTGGATGCTGAAGCTTTTTGGAAGTGCCACTGCTGGAGGACAGTGCTCTCACTCTGCTGCATTGTCCCGCCTCTTTCCAATTTGCCATTAACTGCTGTTATTTTCTCGTGTTTAAGACTGTCTTTCTCCTAGACAAACTATTGGCTATTTCTTCCTGTTGGAGGAGAGTTTTCCTCTCTACTGTCGTAGCATGCAGGCTGTGGTGAGGGAGATTTACACAGCACAGAGTTAATGCTCCAAGTCAGTGACTCGATGTAAACCACTGTGGTGGTTTCCATCAAATAGAAAACTTTGAAACCAACATAATAAATTGAGCTTAATGAAACTTATTGAACTTAATTTAAATTAAGTTTGATATCTCAGTGTGAATGGATCTTTTTGACTTGAAATCTGTCTGTATGATTCAATTTTACAGATTTTTTTTGTGTGTGAAGTGCCTCAAGGAAATGTGTGGCAAATTGGCTCTATATAAACAAACTGATTTTAAACTGTATTGTAATTGAAGTGTTGCTATGACAATGTGCAAGGATTTGTGTTGTGCTCATAATTTTCCATACGCAGTACGAATTGCTGAATTCTTGCTTATTTGTCAAAGAATACGAACATAAAGGATGAAACAAAAAGTTTTTTTTCACACATCACCAGTTATGATCCTGCAATTGATCCTGATAACAGAAACTAAGTCGTCTTGAGGAAACCTGAAATGATCACGATCAAAAGTTCACATAACCTGACAACAAAAAACATATAAAGTTGTGCAAGAAAACCTAATTGAACTTTATGCAATAGGAAAAAATATGTAATATGATTGATAAATAATAAGAAAAAGAGACTTCTGCAATAAGTAAGAATTGAGGGAAGCTGTTGGAAACCAAACCAGGCAGGAAGAGCAACAAAAACTTCACACACAGCTGCAAGGAAAATTATTGGAGACGCATAAAATCCCCTCAGCTGAGATGTGATGAGCACAGTGTTTCAGAGATAAGTCAACCCATCTCTATTTGAGAGAGACAGAGAGGGTCTTTTCTTTCACCCATCCATTCATCCATTATCTCTACCTGCTTATTCTTGCAGAGTTGGTGTGTGGCTGCAGTTATTGGTACAACGTAGAACAGGTCCATCACAGAGCGCTTTGTTTTATAATGTACTATTTCTGAAACAATCAAAAATTAAGATTAATGTAAAAACTTTAATAAGCAGATACAAACAAACATAAAATAGATCAAATCAACGTGGAATACATCAACAACACGATGTACGACATCTGGACTTTGACTCCGATCTTTTCCAGTTCTTAATTTCTGCCAGCTTTCGGCAGACTAACCGGTCTGTTTCAGGTCATTGCCGTGTTCAAGGGTCCGGGTCCGGCTTCAGTTTAAATCTTTCACAGATTCTCCCTCATATTTTCCTACAAGGCAGAATTAAAAGAGCTTGTGGCCACACATGCCATCGGTGCACCCGTTTTGATTTAACTAGCAGCCCAAACAGTGCTGTGAAACTCCTCCGAAAGCATTTCACAGGAACCGCCGCCAACGTTACTGAAACCGAGACAGTGTCTTTGTCGAGGTTTCAGCTGTGGTGAATTAGCAGTGATAGGGTTTCAGGACTCGAACAGGCCTCATCTGATGTTAAATATTCTCCAGTGGAACCATATGCACGATTGAGTCCCAGCTGATTTTTAAATACCAGCCACAACATTTTTGTCACTTGCGATATATTTCAGCATTTTCCCCCGCCCAAACCAAACGTCCACGTCGGTCTCCTCTTGTTGTATTTCTGCATTTCGAGGGACGTTTTGATTGCGTGTGTTAATTTCTGGGTGTGTTTGCGATCACGGTGCATCTTGATAAAGGTATTGGTTTGGGCTCGGCGGGACCTGCAGCAGGCGGTCCTAATTCAATTTAAAGCTGTGTGTTTTGACAGGAGTTAAGAGTTAGCTGGACCGGCGTGGCGGCTCAGCACTGAGGAGAGATCAAAATGCACAAATCCATTAATGTTCTGTCGTATGTACAAGTTCATGCTCTCGGAGTCAAAATTTTGCAAGTTTCACTCCAAAAATATTTGCACAGTGGCTTGGAAAAGTGTGTGCATCCCTGTTGTAGTACCAGCTTTTATGTTGATAAATCCTTTCAAAGCTTTTCAGATAGCTAGATTTCATCATCAGATGCGTGTCTCTGTTTGACCAAAACAAAAAACATTTTAGATTTTTGGATTTTCTCTACGATTTTGTCCAAGTCTCCTGAATACTAACCATAATGTGCTTCACCAAAGTTGTATTTTCAACATGTTATCTTTTTTTTCCCCAGTTGGTTTGAACGGAATAAATAAAACTTCCCTCCCACAGGAAACAGGATTTAGTTTTTAGCCTCTTACTTTTCCTCTCTCTGATCAGCATTACACTCAGAACTCTGCTGTGGGATCAAATTGTGTCTAATTTGATACTGAGAAACAGATCCGTAATAACCGCTAAAGCTCAGATTATAAACCCAGGCGCTTGTCGTCCGCAAAAGGCGGCGGATGAAAACGTTGGCAAAAATATCTAGAAATGAATTTATTCAAATGAATCTGCCGCTCCGTCTCCCCTTTCTAATTCCGTATGCTTGGGGAGGTTTGTTTGTGTTTCGCACACCCCCAGAGATGGAAAGCAATATGTCTGCGATTTGCATAGAGCTGATGGAGAAAATCTATTCTGATTCTGAATGTTATCAGCCGCCCTCCAGGCGAGTGTGTGCGATGACGCGTGTGATGCGCCGCACTGATATTTGACGGCGTGGGAACTTTGTCCGTGTTTTCGTGGCGTGTTTGCGGTCAGCCACGTGTTTGTGCAAGGTGTCTGAGCCGTGTTTCACCATTCGTGTCTCTGTATGAATTTACAGCCAACGAAGGGACTGCGAAATAGATGGAAAAGCTCGATATGGCTGCGGTATCCCTGTAGGTAGGCAGGTCATGGAGCCTATCTGTTTCATGTCTTCCCTTCCTATCGTCTGGTTTCCTGTCATTGATCAGAACAGGCCTCCTCCTCTTCCTCCTTCTTCTCCTCCTCTCCCCTTCGCTGATGGACAGAGAGAAACCCGATCGTCAGGCAAGGAGTGGAGGCAGAGGGGGTGACAGCGAGGGAGGAAGGAGGAGAAAAGGGTAAAGGCATCGGTGCCGTCTGCAGGCTCCTCTGTCAACCACGCCGAGATCCCTGCAAAGAGCCACATCATAAGTGGAGTATCTTGTTCTGCTCTAATCTAATTTCTCCATTCCTGTCAGCTTTACAGTAAAATGAAAAGATCCTCTAACTGTGTGTGCGTGTGAGACAGAGAGAGGAGGCAGGGATATCGTCAGCGAAGACAGACCAGGGAGTGTTATTCCGTGGAACAGATGTTGGAGGAGTGTCAGTCACTCATGTGAGGAGCCTGTTCGCCGTGGCACCCTCAGAGTCATAACACAACCTCCCGTCGTCCTCGGACACACAGATCGGCGCTCGCACACATCCACATGCTGAGATCTTGAGTGGCAGTTGTGCTCTCGCACTCGCCTGCAGAGGAGGGGGGTCATCACCTCGTCCATCTGTTCCTGATTGGCCCCCCGACGTGGAAGACAGTTGCCTTTGCTGAGCCCGGTCACTTAAGCGCACAAACTCGAAGCAAAAGGGAAAGCGGATTAAATAGGTGACCTGAGGCCGGTCGGATTCTCAGAGCTTTATCGCGTCGACGCGAGATATCAACGGGTCAACGGAAACGTCGGCGCGCATGCGGTGGGGTTTAGAAAGCTGCTGCAGAGCGGAGGAAAGAAAATGTTCTCACCCTTTCAAAAACTTCTCTACCTTCTCTATAAGCCAGAGATGAGATGTGTTGATGAGGTTCTTAAATGGAAACAAAAGTTAGTGGTTAGCATGTATCCTGTCAATTAAATGAGGTTTCTACCTATCTGAAAAGAATCAGTGAAAAATTAATGCTGCGTTTTATGCAAGATGAGGTTGATTTGCTTAAACCCAGCATGAGTGATTAGAGGTACAGACAAGTAGAAATTGCTGAGTTTCGCAAGCAAATACTCTTAGCATACGCAGTTTCTTTCAGCTATTCCACATTACAACCAAAACATGATGCATTTTGGGGGTTTTTGTGACAGACTAACACATCTTTCATTTCTTCATTCTTTCATAGACATGAATGACTAATGCTCCTTTGGCTGCTTCTCTACTCAACACGTCCTCACCCAGTTTGGCAGCCGTATCCTCCTAGGTTTGTTGCTGCGCCAAACTATTTCCATGGTCTGATGACGCCCTGAGTTTTACTAGATCTACAGAACTTTGTACATTGTTTTATAACCCAATTCTGCTCTGAACATCTTCAGACCCCAACCTGGTGTAGGTCTGTCACTTCCGCTCACCGATAAAAATACATTGAGGTTTTTGATTGTATTATGACAAGAGGTATGAACAATATGTATCAACTAAAGTGAAAAGGAGATTTTTGGAGAGCTTTAGGCTTGTGCAATTTTCACAAGCCACTTTGAGAAAATGTAAAAACAAAAATAAAACAAAAAGAATTTATATCATCACGGTATCTTTCTTCATCGTTATTCATGAGGCTTTGACCGAGTGCTTCAAAGATCTGCGGCTTCCCTTTCTGAGCGGGTGGCTGGAACATGATAAAATACAAACAGAGGGCTCCATTTCATATTGCAGAAGTATCCTCAATGCTTAACCCACCATGATTGATAGTGAGTAGAGCAACACTGTAACATGAGAATTGGGACTTAAAGTTTAGAAAGATTTTATTACAGCACACTTCCCGAGATTGGTTTTTGCAACTGAATGTTTTTTTTCTTTTTTTTTCTTTCATCATAGATATCTTAATTTTGCGAGAATCACTTGCATACATCTTCTTTATATATATATATATATTTTTATATATATATATCTTCTATATATTATGTATTCTCATCGTCCTGAGTTTTCTGTTACAACTCCAACCAGACTTCATGTCAATATTGCAACGCGATATGACCGCTCGGTCTGGTCCCCAAACCGCCGCAGGCCGAGGCTCCCACCTCCGCTGTTAGGGCCTCGCCAGCAAATTACACACCTCCAGTTTGTGTACTACAGCAGTTTGGGTAAAGGAAGTGAGAGGAACTGGGGGAAAAAAGAAAAACTAGGAGGGAGAAAACATGTTGATGAGGTTAAATGAAGCATACCATTGCCTTCCATGCCTTGTTCCTGCGCTAAGCCTACAGCTGGCTGTTTTAGAGATAAGGACTCCGCCGCCCTGTCAGGGTGAAATGGTTGGCTGACTCTCACTGGGCTGCAATGACAAAACAAACTCAACCTGACAGGTGTTTGCTAAACTTGAAACTTTAAGTCTAAATTTCCTGCAAAGATGTAGCGCCTCAATAAACTGTAAATCCAGCCACTTTTCTTGTTTCACCGTGAAGATGACGGTGAATATATCTGTATCAACGCAAAGATTTAAATGATGCAATTTTTGCTTTTATTAAAGGAAAGTGGCCTTTCTTTTTCACAAACCAAGACCTGTAGATATCTACTGATTTTTCTTTAGATCACCGAGTAAGTTCACGGCAAATATGCTGTACGGTACACGGAGAGAGAGACCGCAAAATATGAGCTGAGGATTTCCTTTTTCACCAGAATGTAAACACTGCAGAGTAAATGATTGCTGAAGGTTACTTGTGAGCACGTAAGTAACAAGATGTGCACACGTTAAACCACCAGCTACTGAAAAATAACACAACAAAACATCAAGAACGAAATATTTCTTCTAGAAACGCAACAAACAGAATTTGTCCCTTTTTCTACCATCTCTGCTTTTTCTAAAGCTCTTGCATGCTACGATCAATTTTAGCCAGCTTCATTTTATCCTAGATAGATATAGGAAGCTGATTATTTTCAGGGTCATAGGTGATGTATGAGAGAGAGCAGTCACTGTAAAACAGGGCTTTACTATGTTAAAAAGAAAGACAAAATGAGTGCAGAGTTGACATGTTGAATGATTTTTTTTATTATTGATTAGCTCGGCTAGCACATCTAGCATTATTAAAACAGCTGTAAATGTGTGTTCCCTGGACAATCGAGACCCTTAACCTTTTTAACAAAAGTTGAAAAATCACAACCAGCAGCGCTGATGTTCTCTCCTCAGTCTTTCTGTTTGCTGAAAGTCTCGCTCTCTCTCATTTTCTCGCACCCTAAATGATTTGGAGACATATCTCAACATATCATTTTACTTTCAGTTAGCTCCATTCAAGTGTGTAATAGGTACTTGTGCATTATCTGACCTCAATTTTTTTTTTTTAAAAACCCAGCTAACTTTGCTCTGTTACAACTTCCTCACTGAAGCGTTATGTTCGTTTTTTTGAGCTGGTAGCACTTCAGTGGCGGGCTCTGTAGTCATAAAACCAGCAGATTTTTAGAGCCAGCTGGACGCTGGTTCAGGTCTCCATCAAAAATAGATGTACGATCGCAGACCCTAAATCTGATCGTAAAAAAAATTATATTTAAGGTGCATTATCGGAGCTACTTAGCAGTTTAAGCCAAGGCAATACTCAAAAGTGAAGTGATGGGTGTTGATGAGCCAGAATAAGAAATAATAATGATTAAAAAAACAAACACACATTCCCAGAGAATGCCTATATGTTTGCCTCAGGCTTCTCATGCTCCTTAGCAGTTCATTCCCTGTCTGCAGATATAAAAGAGACCAAAATGAATTTATTCCCAAGTCACCAAAGCAGTTTTTAATAAGAAGCAAATTCCCAGTTATTGCCAGCAGTGTCCCCAGCACCTCAGAGACCAGCAATTATCCCCTGATGGCATTACGCTGTCTCGCTAACTGTTATTAGCATTAAAGACTCCACTACGACATTATGCAAAGCTGATATTTATCAATATTAAAATAAGTAAATCTATTTAATATACAGACTTTAGAGCGCTTGTGTTTTAATACACAAATTATCAAGCTGTAGCAGCGTTAAATATGTAGCTGTCCTCATATATCCTCTGCATTTCTTGTCACAAACAATCAGATTTGCTTCAGATTAAACCGCTAACCCACTGCCTTTGTATTAACTGCTGTTCTAACCGGATTACGGAGTGGCGAGCCACCTACACCGTACTGCTGGAACAGGAGGAATTTAACTGTGTAAATAAATGATTTAATGTGTTAAAATCTTTCCCTGAACTCACACTAAGAAACTTTACACAAAGTAGGGCTGGGCAAAGGAAATTAGATGATTTAATTTTCCATGCCTGGAGAGGAAAAAATACAGCAGCTGTCGCAGTTGTAGGAGTTAATAAATGTCACAGGGAGAAATTGGAAGTTTATGCCCATGACCTGGTCCACACACCCAGGGTTAAGCTGCTGTATGGCTACGGGGAGCACACTGCGCTCACTGTACTCTGGGCTTGTATACGCAGAGCGCGGAGACAATGCAGACTCTGAGAAAGCTGCAGACTGTGGAACAAACTTCTTCCTAATTATTTCCCCACAAAGTGCGTGTTTTTCTGTGTATTTGTTTTAAAAGAGGGATGATTAGTTTGTGGGAATGGCTTATAAATTTCTCCAATCTGAAATTTGGTGCTTCCGCTTAAAGGGACAGCGCAGAAGACTGAAAGGGTATAAACTGCATATATTTTAGCTGCAGTTCGCAACTGCAGGTTAGAAGAGAGTAATATATGGCTCACAGGAGTTAAGTCTCTCCGGTAAGCTGTCTTCATTTAGTATTTATACAGATTAGTTGGCTTTTGGAGGCCGAACACAAAGCATAATCCAAAAATAGCCAGGATCAAAGTGGACTTTTATTCTCTTAAAACATCGTGAAAGACAAAAACACTGTGAATTGTTTATGCAATCATGTTTTTTTTCCTCTCTGACATGTTGGAAAATTATCTACAAGTAAACCTGCAATTCCAAGTACAAAACATGTTCAAGTACATCTCAGGAAATTGAAATATGTGTTAAAAAAAGCATTTTTTTTAAAGCAGGTACTAAATGTACTTTATATTGAGCTGACATTTCTGCATTTCTGTTGTTCTGATGTCATTTTCTAATCTCAAACATCATGTTTTCATTATTGTTATGTGGAAAATCATTAGAATTAACAAAAATGAAGGCTTGAAAACACCACTATGTGGTTAATTAATTAACATAACTGTTTCATTGACTAAATTAAGAATATTAAAGTTTTTCATGAATGGGACGCAAAACCTAGATCTAACTGATCCTCCTTAGCTGCATATTTCTTTAATACGTTATTTCTAACAACAATGTATTGTTTTTACTGTAAATTAAATTTCACATTACGTATACATTACATTATATTTTACGTTGTGTGGAAATGTATGCCTCCATTTGCATGTTACCTTGCTGCTAATCTTCTCTATTGAAGTAACACAAAAAATCCCAATGTTCTCTTCTGTTCTAAATAGAAACATTAATATTTTCCCTCAATGCGTGCGATTCATCTTCTGCATACGACTAAAGCAGTCTGTGTGTGTGTGTATGCTAAAGCTACTTCCCTTCCTCTCCTCCTCTAAGTGGTGCAAACTCTGCAGTTTCCAATCTAATAAATACAGACTGCAATAAATCACTAATTATTTACAGAAGATCCCTTTAAACAGCTCTGGAGGGTGCATCAGTCAGACCTTCAGGTCCCCATTCTTCATACTAATCCAGCGCTAATGCATTAAACAGGGGGGCTTGTTTTTATTATCCGGAGTCCCACTGTTTGGATAATCTCTCGATGTACCGAAGCCCCTTGTTGACGGCCGTCCCCTTCGAGCCCCGGCCCCTACAGGTGTCCAAACACCAGCTAATGGATCCAGTGCGATCTTTGGGCGGACAGACGTTTTGTCAGTTGAGCATCAGTCATTGCTGAGCAGCATATAAACCGAACTCTGTGGCAAATTCATGCTAAACATACATCTGGCTGGGCTTTGCAGACAAACCCAGAAGGGCACCGTATCAAGGAAATCATAAAAAGCCAAAATAATCTGCCAAACAGGGAATTTAGATGCTTGAGGGAAGTTTATCCTCAATGCCATATGTCTGGCAATCAACGCGTGTCAAACACAATAGACTTCACTCATGGCATGTGCATAAGCACCACACGCTGTGGTCTTCCTGCACTGTCCAAAGCTCAGCCATCGCTAACGTCAGTACAGAAAAATACAACAAACAATGACGGCAATCACAGAGACTCCCATCATTTTTGAATGCATTTTATTAATAGAAAATATACTTCTGCAGCTTTTCATTCACAAAGTATCCACACTATAAACGCCAACGTGAATGTCTTTGCAAGTTCGGCGAAAAAAGTCACAGATTTTAATCACATTTCAAGGCTTATAAACTAATTTCTGACCATAAAATTCGCCCGCTTCCCTCTAATTTGTCAAGTGAGCTTTTATTCTGTAGTAAAATCGAATCAGTAGCCTGAGGAAAAGCTACAAAAACTGTAACTCCAGCGCCTCTAGATCAACGTTCTAGGATCAGCAAGGGAAATGAAAAGAGGCATTCCTGTGATTGTCTGCCGTTCCAGCTCATCCAGAACGGTTGCCGGGTTCACACCCAGCCGGCCTCGGCAGGTGTCCACGGTCCTGGCCTTAATGCAGACGACCATAAACACAGCAAGCTGCTTCTAATCCTAAGAGGTTCCTTTGTGTACCTCCCATTGCACAAACTGTTTTGATGAATCTCCTGACCTCTGACCCCCTGATGACGGATGGCACTCCGAGGGGAAACGTAATCAGACGGCAGCGGAGAGCCTCGCCATCCTGCTGGAGGAATGAAGTGGACCATTGCTTTTTTTTTTCTTTGTCGTCACAATGCCGAAACGTAGTGTGTGATTGTGAAAATTAAGAAAATAAGTTTTTACACACATAAATCTGGAGAGTGGGGTGTACAAATGTTTTCCTTCCCCTTTCTTCTAATATCCCTAAATAAAATTATTGCCTGAAAATGGATTATACTTCCAGTCATGCAGGCCACTCAAAGTACATGACATCATACTGAGACGCATTTATGCAACAATTATGCAGATCAGGAGGCAACTTGTGCCCAGGGGCTTTAAACCTACAACCTTACGATTGCAAGATAACGTCTCTACCCACAGAGCCACAACCACCCCGCAAGTATGACACATTAAACAAAACTACAAATACTTGGCCAAATGCCTGAACACACCAGACCCAAGGTGACACTTTTCCTTGGCTTAGACTTTGTAAGCTGAATTGAAAGATGCATGGAGCTAAATAAAAATTTATCGTGGAAGGAAACCTGTTAAAAGTGGCAAAAAACCCCCAAAAACAAACCTTCATGCTGGGACGGATGTTGACTTCCAACAAGACGACGCTTAAAGCATAACGTTTGGGTGTTTTCACACCCGGCGGTCCAGTAGATTCAGTTCAATCGGGGATCAAAACTGCAACGTTTGGTGCATTTTCAGCTGGTGCCATTTACTTTCCCGCGGCGCCTGTGCCTAACAATCCAAGCTAGTTGAAAAACCTGTTCACCTCCTCGCCTGTGGTGGCGCTACACCAGGAACTACTGAAGGAAAAGAAACGAAAACAAATGAAGAAGACCAGCACAACATTTGACGTGGTTCTGTTGTCCCAGAATGCACTGCGCTATGGTTGCGCATTCACACGTCCCCAAACGAACCAGACTTTGTAGACAAACAAACTAGAGTTTGACGGAAGCGGACAACTTAGAATGGCCCATGAGTTTGTCAAACATTGAGAATCTAGTTGAGGATCTGTGATGTGACGTGGCAGGGAACCGTGGTGGTTCCGGCGTCTGTTTGCTTCCACACACCTGACTCTAATGGTTTCTGAAGCTCTTGATGGCCTGGATCAGGTGAGCTGGAACAGAGGCTCATCTACACCATGCAGAGCAAAAAGCTCTACCTGAGGACCAGTGTTGATGTAAAAGACTGAAATGTCCCCCTGTTTACTTCAACAACACCCAAACCTCCCCTGAGTACATTTGTGTTTAATTTAAGCTTAGCATTAAAGTCAGCTCAATGAACCGTCCATTGTGCTTTGACTTGTTTTGAACAAGAATTAACTTTTAAAACACTAATATTAGATAATGTAGGGGGAAGAAAAACACAGTTGAGGTGTTTTTTCCAGACTTGGAAGGTCATCTGGACAAACATTCGCTGAAACCACTTTAAACACACACAGGTCCCGTCTTCTCGCACAGAGCGCTTTTTGTCAGAGCGCCGCGTTTGTGAACCTGACAGTGGAAAATCTGAGCCTCCGTTTGGTCTTGGCGTTTTGATTTGTTTGACAGTGGAGAAAATTATAGCAGCAGGGGGGCGTTGGGGAGGGAGAAATATGAAAATATAAGCGGTAATGCTTCCAAAGCACTGATATTTTCCTCAGGATTCACAGCGAGTCTGTGCCTGCTTGTGTTTGTTGTTTGGGTTTACGTGCACTTTTGCGCGCCTGTGTACGTCAGAATGCTGCAGCGGTGAATCATCTCTACTGATGAAATGCTGCAGTAATTGTTTGTCTACATATTGCAGGTTAGTTTCCATATCTCAGGGTTTTTTCTGTGGTCTCCCTCACACTGCTCTGATTTGACTCTATAATTTTCATTTCATTCATTTATTTATTTATCCAACGTGCTTTATTGCTTTGATTCTCTAAGCCTGGGGTTATTTGGATTTAATGGGTGTCTCATACGTCTCCTTTCTTAGAATCAGTAACTAAACTTCTCAGAGTAAACTTTCTCATTGGAGATGATGGTTGAGTTGAGGAGAGCAAACACTGAGCGCTCTCTGATTATTCATAAATCTGGCGTGTTCGCATGACCTAGGGATCCAGTCTGGAGCAAATTACACCACAAAGAGTCCAGTTTGAACATTTGGCTGTTTCTGTGTCCTGCTTTCAGATGAGTTCCTGTTCCTGGATGCATGGAGGAACCCCACTGGGCCTTTTCTAAAGTATTCACACCCCCTTAAATCTCCGATATGTTTTCTGTCGACGACAAACCAACGCAAAGTCCAGAGTCAAGATTTGACATTTTTTACAAATAAAAATTAAGTCTTATGCATTGAGTATTTTGCAACTTCTAACAGGATTTTTTAAATTATTTTTTTCCAAGGTCGCTCATTTACTCTAAACAGCTTTTCTGTTTAGAGTAAAAGTATCTCCTCAGCATAATACCACCACTACCATGTTTGAACACTGATGTGGTCTGCACAGGGTGACTTTGGTCAATCGCATAAAAGCCTAATAAAAGATACTTCGAATTGTGGTTTCAGTGAGACGTGAAAAAATTTGTAAAAATCCTGGCAATATAAATGATTTAGCATCACTGTTAACTTTCACCTCTTTTTCCCATTAGCTTAACCAAACCTGGCCTGGTAATATTTGACGCTAAATTTAATCCATCTTTCGCTACAGCTTAGTAGATCACAGTGGTTGCTGTTGGTGAATCGATTGTTGTCGTTCCGTGTTTAAGACTAATCACTCATTATTTACTCCACATGTCAATCCGCCACAGCCCTTTATGTGGCCCTCTGGACTAGATGTCCTCCTGAACGGAGCCTTCGAGATAACAATTGGGTGCTTAAATATTATTTTCTCAATCACATCAAAGCGGATTACATATACCAAATTAGATCAATGTGAAAAGATGTTCAATGTTAATTAATTTTAAGACATGCTCATCGTATGCAGAGACGGCTCTTCATTCATGTTTGAAGTTTGTTAATGGGTTTTATCAATACATTCGGCCACAACGGGCCCTTCGAGAACATAATGATCTTGATTTGAAAATGAAAATTAATTTGACACCCCCTACTCTGGGTGCGTTTGTTGCATTTGCTGCACTGATAACAACTCGGCTCCCCGGAGAGCGTCAGGATGCAACCAGCTCCATAGAACCAGGGAAGACGGTCTAATGGACTCCCAGCACCGCGGCTAAAACGAAGACTTCTCTGAGGTTTCGACTGGACCTTCTCTGATGCTCAAAGAATAAGCTTCATTCTCTCAAATAATTTATTCTTGTAAAAAAATATTCAGTGGGGGAAAAAAATGAGGACATGAGTAACGAATAACTCTTGCTTTGCTATGGAAACCTGGTTGTGTTACTTTTAAGGTATGGCTCCTGAACTTAGTCGCTTTTATTGGATGGGACAGGATAAACTAATGTATCACGGCGAGTCTCTGAGATTAAATTATGTTACGACATTTCAGCTGAAAAGGCTGACCATCATTAATGTGCCAGAAACCAACCTAAATCATACAGAAGCTAAAGGACAGATACGGGGGCAGAAAATGAGGTGAGTCAGTGCGTGTTACACCCATGAGGTGTGAAAGAAATGCAAGAAACGTCTAGAAGAAAACAAAGGATAGAAGATGGACCAGGAGGGGAAAAAATGGAGAAGCAGGAAGAAAGTGAGCGAGCGAGTGCGAGTTTAAGGAGAATCGATGCGAGCGCCTCTCCACTGGGACGGAGCTAACAGCAGAGCAGACCCTGGATCTCAGGTGTCCAGTCGATGGCTGATGCATTAGACTGCTGATACGCACCGCTTTGGGTTCAAACACACATTTTCTTAATACAACATGAACCCATTTCCCCCCCTCATTAATCATGTAATCTGATTAGGGTTGGAGGTCTGGGCTCCACTGCTCCGCTCACCGCCTTTCATTTTTTTCCTCCGTCGCAGAGCAGACCAACGTGTGCATTAGAGCAGGAATATTAGCTGAAATTAATGCAAGCCTTGATGGCTGAGGCTTGCATTAGACATGGTAAGTAAATATCGAAATGAGGAGATCACTGTGATCTAAAGTAAATATCGAAATGAGGAGATCACTGTGATCTCCTCATTTCGATATTTACTTACCATGTCGGTCGGCTTGCATTATTTACTGAATTGAAAGCAGTCGCGACTTTTATTTCTCAAACCTTATTGCTCTCACAGTCATGTCTGGGCTTCAGTGGGGTAGGGGAGACGTTTAGCTACGCTGACAGACGTGAAAAATGGCATTTTTATCTAGGGTCCATGAAATGCAACATCAGTTCAGACAGAAGCTGAACCGACTAAATTACAATTAATTATTCCAATCGTGTAACTCCGATTTGCATATTTGTCAATTCATCATGAATTTAAATGTGGTTTTATCTTTCTAAATTTGTTGAAAATATTTACAACTTTTTTTGAATAAATATTGAGTGAATTTAAACATTACCTCCTTGATTTGCCTAAGAAGAAGGAGGGGAAAAAAGTTCTGAGTCACACAGTGTGTCAGAAATCAAACCCCCTGTTGCTCCATGTAGTGGCTTAGTTTGTTTATTTATCGGGCCGGCTCTATTAATGCTCAATTAAGCATGTTATTGATCAGAGACCAATCAGCCTTTTTGTTGAAGAGATTTTTGTTGTCCGATTTTAGAAGCCACCAAGCATTTTTAGTGCTTATTTCCTCAAACTGTTTTTCTTGGTAATTTATAAAACATTGGGACTTTTTAAATTTACTATTTTGCAATTATTTGTTAATATTTTTTCTCTTTGTGTCTTTCGAATCACTTTGGATTTGGTGGGATTTTATTTGCACAAAAAATAAGATGGCTAAGAGCTGATCATGGACATGGATTATTACAAAGGAAAACAATAACATGTCAGATGTCCTGTGTATCAATTGCGTTCTTTGCAAATATGGAGACACACGTCAATAAAAATACATTAAAACATGCTGCTCAAGTTTGTGACTATGCACAGTTGGCAATCGGCTCTGCGTTAAAACAAGTGTGTATTATTTTACAGATATTGTTTCATATTTTTCAGTCAAATATGATTGTTACGTTGAAGGTGTATTGCCAACTTATCACACTGAAACATTTCAGTAATATTTCAGTGAAGTTATGCCAGAATCAGCCGTTAAGATGTTTTTTTTTGTAATTTGTCTGCTTCAAACAGACCAGAGCCTGTGTTCCTCCGATTGTCCGCGTCAGCTGAAGTGGTCAGAGAATTCATCCGCACCAATCATGCAAACTCTATGTGAACCAAGGTAACAAAGCGAACCAAAGGGAGGAAGTGAAATATGGCATGCCACGCTCACTCTCTTTTCCATATTTTGTCCAGGAAAAGAGCGAATGCCTTGAACAATTCAGCCTCTAGGGACAGTGCCTCAATTGTGCAGCTGATCTAAGCACATGATGGCAGGTGAGTTGGCCTGTTTTGAGAAGCGCAGCGTCAAAATCAATCGAGCCAAAGTGACATTGTTCACTGTCCCCCAGAGAATCAAAGCTCTTATACCTTTAAACTGATGACACCTACATATTAATATCCTCATCTTTACACAAAGCACTATTTAGCTATGTTGTCAATCGCAGTAAACACACACACACACACACATACACATTAAAGGGCATGAAACATTTGGCTTTTGTAAAGAATACCAAGATATAAAAAGAACTGTTCTGACTTTGCGCAGGTCAATGCACAGGTTTAATCTTTATGCTTTGACAGCAAACAAACAAAAAACAACTGCATCAATCCCTCTTACAATAAAAGTAACAAAACGTTCAAAATGTAAGAGTTTAAATCAGTTTGACAGTCTGGATTTCTGAGTGTGCTTTAAATGCTAATCCTTAGTAATGCAAAGGTGGAACTCTGCTGTACCTGGGATAATTCACCAGCAGTCAGTTTCCTGTCTGCTTATGGACAATGCTGAGTTACTTCTTTATGGGTTTGCATAACTATAAGGTTTCCATAGCGCATTAGCGCATTAATTTATTGGAAGGTGACCAAAATTAAACGAGTAAAGATAAATTGAGGCTCTTTTGGGGGCAGTGTCACAAGCCCAGCTGCATCACTGCACATGTCCAGCTTGCAGTCATCCCAGTTCAAAATGGGTGCAAAATAAAAACTGGACATTTACCTTTAATAACCCGCCAAAAAAGCAGGATGCAGTGCAGATTCTGACTTTTTGCAAACTTCACATATTAAATTTAAACAGCATTTGGCTGTGTTTCTAAAAGATCACCTTAAACAAAATATTAGACAAATAAAATTTTCATCTGTTCAGTGGGAATAAAAGATTTTATCACAAAATTTGTCATTTGAAACAGTTTTCATTAGTTTCCTCAACACTTCCAGTTTCTGAGCTTCTAGCAAAAAGAATATTTCCATCTCATGCATGTGTGCGTGTGTGTTTGTGTGTGTGCGTGTGTGTGTGTGTGTGTGTGTGTGTGTGTGTGTGTGTGTGTGTGTGTGTGTGTGTGTGTGTGTGTGTGTGTGTGTGCGTGCGCGTACTGAAAGACCAGGAGGGTCACATCATATCGGGTCAAGCAGGGTCCACACACACCCATAGATACCCCCGCTGTGTCTGTCACTCAGCACACACACAGACTATCTCTGATAATATTATACAAATATACTCACACAATACTTGTTCTCTTACTTGTATGCTTACATTCATTGTCAACACAGTTACAGAAATATTTGTCAGTAACTACATCAGAAAATCCAAAAGAGAAATGTTTTTGATTTTTATTATTCTCATTCTTGTATAAATAAATCTGATCATCAAGTTGTTGGCTGCTTTTTGCTTCACATCTTCATATTTAAACATGTATCTCTTTTGGAGGAGACACATCGGGCATCTCCTGCAGCACCACTGGTCGGAGAATTAAGTACAACGCAGCTTAATCCCAGTAGACCATGTAATACTGTCTGAATACGGTACGTTGTTTACCTGCATACTCCTGGGTTTGAGTCGTCGAATGTGAAATGTGTTGATAATGAGAACAAAAACTCATTCATAGTTCAGATGTAGTTTATTTGGTTGGTTGTTTTCTCCATTTTCTGATGCAACAGCAGCGTTCCAGTCCACCAACGATTCATCCAGTTCCACTCACAGTGAGCCAACGATCACTTAGAAAAATATATTTTGTCGTCGCTGTCAGCCAGCTAACAAATGTTGCATTCGTTTTTGCACCAACACTCGGAGTTGTACTGTGTACATGCTTTGAAATGCCCGAGTGTTTTGCCTAATGAACCCTGCTAGTCTCTAGATCAATAAACTGTTAAGTGGCTCATAGAAAATAATGACGTGGTGTTAAGCTGACCCGTCCACAAGCACTTCCACTGAAGAGCTGCCATCTTGTTAACATAGATTTTACTCATCACTTGCTTCAGATGGAGATAAGGTTGTCACCTCAGCATCCACAACCACAAAGAGGGACAGAAGTTGTAACAATCACGCTCAAAGAAAGATGCAGATGTGAATGACTCGGTGAGAAGCGGCCCGTAACTCTGGTCTGATTTTTGCATAATACATACATTGGAAACAAATCTTCAGACCGACTTGCCAGGTTCCTTTAAGGGTGCTTGGCATAATTTAAGAGAATAAAGTATGAACAGGAATCCCCCATTAACTGGATTGGACATCCTCAGTCACCTTAACCACAGCCAACTCCATCCTTTCACATCTCCCACCCACAACTCCAGCAACACTCACACACTGGCACACACAGCCGAACTTTGAGGGCGAGCTAGCGAATTCCTGAGGGCTATCGGGTTTCTTGTTGCCTTAGCGACCAAGCATGGAGGCAGATCCATTAATCATTGAGAACGGTTCGCTCCAGAGTGGAGGTCAGACTGATTGCTGTGGATAGGGTGTCATCCCAAAACGTACACGCAGACACACACACAGCATTCGCAGAGAACAAAGATTTGAATGAGAAATGAGGCTTCTTGCTCTCCAGTCACTAGATTAAAAATCGAGTATCCGCTCACCCAACCCAAACATGTTCATAAAACATGCACTGAACATTCTAACAAGGAGCATGTGCTGCGTTGGAACCCAAGCACATGTCGGCGGTACGTGTTTCTGTTTTCTGCTTCTTCTCGGCGTGATGGATTCGACTCCGAAACGCCCGCGCACACCGAACAATCATCCCCCCTCCAGCCCCCCATCCCTCCAGTGCCGTCTGGGCGTCAGGACGACCACGGCGGTGTCATGTGACGTGGCCGTGTGGAGCCGAGTGGATTAAGAGATTGGAGCGCCGCATTTATTTTTCAGGGACTCGGCTGAAACTCTAGAGCTGCACAGGTGTCTAGGAAAACTGAGAGAGCAGAAAAGAAAAAGACGGGGAGGCAGAGGTGAAGGGAGAAAATTACGGGCAGAAACTGGGAAGTAGAAAAAAACCCCAACTTAGAACGTTTTTATGGCAGAGAGATGTGTTTTCTCTGATTGAAAGTTATATTCAAGTCACATCCGTCTCTGTGATTTTACATTTCCTCCTGTAATGTTGCTCTCCAAAATGTTTTCATTCACTTTTTTAAGAAGTGAAAAACATAACTGAAAGAGAGAGATTTATGATAATATAATTCTTCATATTTCTGTCTGTTTTGAGCTTCTTTCAAAATGAGCTGCTTTAGAACCTCTTGTCACTTTAAGTCCAAATAAGATGCTGCTGGCCAGCCCCCCCCTTGCAATTTATAAATATGAAAATGTTTGCAAAGAGATTCACTCTTGTATCACGCTACACCTTTGACCCCCTGGTCCACAACCATCAAGAATGCAGTAAGTCAACAACAAAGCACTCGTCTTTTCCAGTAGCCATTGTACAGCACAGATATGGAGTTAGATTTGTTTCACAATTATTCAATCAAAAAAAATTATCTCAAAAAAAAGTTTCAACCAAAAAAAATCATCTCAAACAAAAAAAAGTTTCAACCAAAAATAAATACACTCAACCAAAAAAAAAGAAATTCAATCAAAAAATTAGTTACTTCAATCAAAAAAAAATCTTTAAAAATGTTTTTGTTTCGTAAAAAAATATTTTTA
>CAEGAF010095647.1:0-13376 GCA_903067075.1 Micropoecilia bifurca | reverse complement strand
GTGTGTGTGTGTGTGTGTGTGTGTGTGTGTGTGTGTGTGTGTGTGTGTGTGTGTGTGTGTGTGTGTGTGTGTGTGTGGCAAAGTATAAAATCAGATGAGGCCAGCGGGGAATATAAGCGAATTACCCCTAAAGAAAACTTGCAGAAGGTAGAAATGGGCCTTGAAGGCAGAGATAGCTTCCAAGAGATAATCCGCTCTTTGGGAGGAAAACTGTTAGAAAGAAAAAATAACCTTTTCATCCTCCTTCATTTGGCTATTTTATCTTCTCTTTACCCTGCAGCAGGTATGATGATTCTCTTTCTCATCCTGTCTTCCTCCTAAGGCTAGAAACATGCATATTGCAACACGATTTCAGGCCTAATGTAGGCGCTAGGCATAAAGAGAATGATTGAACAACAAGGACAGCGGCACGGTTCTGATGCCGGATCAGGATCATTAACCAGCCTGTTTCTAAGGGAGTGGCTTTGATTTGAGCGTTCAGACACAAGAGAGCTCGTTAGATAATAAAAATGGCTTAACTGGAGAGAACATCCAATGGATTTAACTGCCTAACAAGATGCTTGTTGCCAAACCTTTGACTCAACAACGACGCCGTCAACGTCAAACTACAACTTCTTCATTAAAAAAGGGAAAAACTGGCATTTAAAACGTTCAGTGTGGCTGAGCTTCTCGAAGATCTACCACTTCTCCAACTTTGTGAGACCACTGCTCAGCTTAATTAAGTTAAGAGACCTTGAAGGAATCTCACTGATGAACCTCGTCGCATAAATTTCCATGTTTACACACGGGCCTCCGTTTTGTGGAAGTGCTTGTTTTTCCAGAGGCAGAAAAAAAGCCTTAAAAAAAACATCCATTCAAGACCAGTTCACGAGCCGCTTGCCTTGGGGCTCGGCGACGGAAGTGTCGCTAATGAGAACGAGGTCATGACTTCGATTGCGACAGACGTGGAAAGAGACAGTAGCCAAAGCTGTGACACTCTTTATTCTGGCGGCGGACACAAGCCTCTCACCCTGGTGTGTCAAAAAAACATGAGGAGTACGGGGGCTGACTAGGAAATAAAAGCAGCTTCCTGTCTACTGGTCACCGTATCGGACTCCAGCTCCAGTAAAAAGGTTTATGAGGGAAAGAAAGGGAAGGGAAAATGCTCTTTTTTTTTTTCATCCATGTGCCAATCAATCACCCGAATAAGTGGGCGGACTAAGGAAGAGATAATGTATGCAAACGTATTCAATCAAAAGCGCTCTCTGAAGCTTTTAGCTAATTGACACCAATCAGGCATTGTACTCTTTTGCTTGTGAATGGCATCGGACTGACTGCCTTTCACTTGGCCGGAGAAACAGAGGCGCCGGGAAAAAAGGGGGCCAAGAGAAAGGCGAGGTTTAACAGAGGGGAATGGGTTTAACAAGGCTGTAACACTGCAGAGAAGAATGTCTTCTTTCTGTGGACTACTGGAATGGGACTTACAGGGACAGGCACACAGCAAGGCAAAAAAAAAAAAAAAAAAAACGGAACCACCCAGATCCAGACTGACACTGAAGAGAGATGCAGTTTCATGTTTTGATAGAGAATACTTGTTATTCACTGCCCACCAGAGCTGCTCTGATGTTCCTGAAAGTAAGACGTTTTGCGGGGACAGAAACAACAATGTGTCCCAGAGAGACTAAATCTCTTGTTCATGGTGTCATTTACAATAAGCTTTGTCAGCTTTTGCTTGAAAAGAAACCATTTTCAAATATCTATGGCTTGGCTTGTATTGAAGGCAGTCTGCATAAGCATCAAAGTCAGTCTTTTAACCAAAGAAAGAAAGATTTTACAGGAAAACCTTAAAATGATTCAACACCCAGATAAAAAAACAGCTCAGTACAGCTAGTATTACAGGTGGTTTCTCCAAAGGGGACATGAAATGTCTTTCTACCGTTATGGCCATCTGCAACATGACTCATTGGTCAACCATGATGACTGATCTAGCATCTTCTGGAACCTTTGCTAAAGCCACTGAGGGGAGATATGTGGGATTATAGTTGTGCATGATGTCCGGGGCCAGCCAAAGTTGAGTTTCCTCACATGGAAAAAGCAGGAAGCGAACTACAGCGCAGGGAATTATGGGTCAAAACCACCAAAAAAAATGCACAAGTCTTGCGCTAGAGGAAGTGACTCGTGGTTTCTCACCAAGAGAAAAGAGTCATCCTACAACTGCTAAAAATCAACGCCACTCCATCTTTATATTTTGTACAGACGAGGCTCCGCTCAGTGTCTACAGGTTTCTGTGTCGCTTCCTTCAGTGGTTCCTATTGCAGCGCCCCCACAGGTGAGGGTGGGAACAGGTTTTTCAAAGGGTTTGGATCTTTTTTCAAAGTGCAGGGTAAAAGTGAATTGCTCCAACTGAAAGTACAACAAATGTTGCAATTTTGGTCCCCAATTGAACATCAGGATGCTCATCCTGCTCATCATCTCTAATAAATGAGAAAATAATGACATTCTTAAGTAAAACAGGAGACGTTATTGAGACTTGAAAGATCTTAGGTGAGCGGTGACATTAAGTCCAGTCTGTTCCAATGGAATTTTGTGCATCCTTCTTGCCTCCTTGATAAGAACATACTTTAAACTATGCTTGCCAAGTATGTACTTCCAAGAACATACTTGGGTATTGAGAAAGTCAGGTATTGTACAAGTTACTGAACTCTTAATTTTGTTTTGTGGCAAAACAGCTCATGTTTTAAATGTTGGTGAAGATTTTGTAGTTTAAGTGAGTATTTGATCTTAATTTCTTACAATGGATGGAAAAATAGTCTATCCTTTTCCTTTTTTCAATTTAATTGAGTGATGTGTGTCTTGGCATTGCAACCAAGAGTCATGTCCAACAATGACCTGCAAATAATCCCACAGAGAAACACGGATATCCGCTGAACAGCAGCTTTACAAATCTCTCCAGAACCAAAAAAGAAGAGATGCTACACTCCGGAAATCAGCTTGTGTTTTGGCGCAGCTTTTTGGCACTAAGCCGTTTTTCCGAGGCAAACGAAAAGAAAGGATGATAATGAGAAAGGGATTACCAGAAGAGAAAAGGAAGGAACAAGTTGGGCCTGTTACTGAATACACACAGACTGACAAAAAAGGACCAACAAGCTTCCCTCTCGCTGCTTCTGTTGCCCTGCTGGAGTGTTGTTTACTCCACCGCAGCAGCGGCGAGTCTCTTCGGGATTCTGCCTGTGTGTGTGCAGCGTATGGGCAGGGGGTTCTTCCAAATAATGTTTTTGCATACAAACAGGCTGCCCAGATTCACAGAGGGGAGAGGGAGAAATGCATGATGGGAGGGGGGGGGCAGGACTCAAACACGCAGAGTGTTGATGTGCGTCTATGCACAAGTGAACGTCGGTCAGTTTCCTCCCAGAAAGACGACTTCATGAAAAGGGGGGTTTGTTTGTCCTCTTGTGCTGAGGGGCGATGGATTTAAACAGAGTAGAGATTTCATTACCTACGTGATGCACTGCCTGTGTTTACTCACATTATTGTGAAGTGTCTGACGCTGCCTCAGACACTTCCTCTGTTCCTTCTGACCAAAGGAAAAAGCAAACCAACTGACTTAGCCACAGTGTCCAGGCAGTAAATATCATTTTTTCATTCTGAAAAGAACCCCCTCTGCTACTAAAGCCAGTGTGGTTTGAAAATCTTTGCTACAGTCCGCCTGAGATGAGACGAGGCGTTGTTTTTTTCTTGGGGGCCGGGGTGGGGATTCAGCACAGAGCTGAAAATTGAAACGCATCCGAGTAGAGAAAGTCCTAGCCTGGAAAAAACCAGCCCAACGTCCTGTCAGCGTTGCCTAATGAATGCTGGCGATATACTTCTTTCCATTTAAAGCACTCAAACACAAAAAAGTAAATATTTTTACAACACATACAAAATTAGACATGCTAATGAAAAGGTAATACCAATGCATACTTCAGCCTGTGTGCACACGACCATCCTGGACACCAAACGTGTGTTTCTCAGTGAACTCTGACTTTCCCAGTAGAATTCAGTGTCAGGAATTCTACTGGTCTTCGAAGCTCCCAAAGAGATCACAGCGTTATTAACTATTGTTCACATTTTTAGTTATAACAGCGGTTTTATACGTTTGATCAACAAGTTGTTTTTAATGCCCACTGGTGGAAGCAGGTGAATCTAATGCCACGCCTTTTAGCTAAATAATCATTGGCATGTTGTTTTTATTCCGACTTGCTGTAAAATTAGTTGACAACTCAGAGGTGAATAAAGACCTGAATCTAAAACATCAGCTGATTTTTGGGGAGGATATTTTTTAGCCGTCTTTCCATTGGATGTGAGTTCACTTGAGAAAATAATGTGTATAATGAGTCACAGATGCATTTTACGAATCCTAATTTTAACTTAAAAGTCCAAATATCCTGCAGTGTCCAAGTTTCTCCAATTCTGAAGGTGACTTTCAGGTAGTTTGATTATTTTAGAGAGATTATTCTGGCGCACCATGTCCTATACTTCAGTTAATCTCATTTAGCTATTTTCTGGCACCCATATTGAATTGGCTGACAGTGGGGTATAAGCACAGATCCCTTGAGCTCCATTCTCTCATTCCTGTAGCAAAATTATCCAGCTTGAGAAGAGACAGTCACCCCAGCAAGTACAGGGTATACCTACTGAATCCCTCTCATAAATCCACTTTAAATGTTTTCTGCCTTCAAATGTCATTATGCTGATAATGCCATTCAATAATGGACCACGAAGGAACAAATTATGGTTTGAAAGATTTTGTTGATACAGTTTGGTCAGATAAAGTTTTGTGCTTTTATATTCTCCTTCTGCATACATGGACTTTCACTTGAAACTTATTTTTTTTATTAGTAAGGAACAAAAAGGTGGGTCAAACTAAGTTTATCTGGCTTTGAGACACTAAGATAGTAAATCACAAACTCACAAAATTAATAACCTTATCCAGTTTGGTCTGTATGAATTACCAACAGGTACTAGCAAAATATGAAGCTTTGTGTGCCAATAATTGAATTAACTTTTTCAGGAAAAATTACAACAATGAACATGAAAAAGAATTTGGCGCTCAACTCTGCTTGCACCACCAAAATACAATCCTAAAGGATTTTTTTCGACAAATGTTTGGTTGGTCCAAAACGTTCTCATGTTTTGATCTAAAATGGAAAAAAAAAAAAACAACAAAACATAGAACTAAAAGAGAATACATCAACACTGGCATTGACTTTAATGTCAACTTGAAAGTTCCAAAGAAGAAAAAGACTGAGCTCGGTTCATGCAATGCAAGGTTAACATTTCCACCAATAAATAATAAATTAAATCTTCTCCTCTTGATAATTTTTCAGTAAATTTGCAGTACTTTTCTAATAGCATCTAAATAGACAGACCGATGTGGAAAAACCATCATAAATTATGTTTATGTGGGAGGTGGCCATCACTCCATCATTCATGCCGGGCCTTGGTGTATAAACGCGTCACTAGGGTGTGAGGATGGTTCTCCATCTATGTTATTGTACAACTCAGTCAGTCAGCGGTAATATTCTGATGACACCCACATGTTGGCCTTGCGGTGGACACACATAATGGCATCCATAGGGGTGATCCGTCCAATCAGACATGAAGATGCATCAACAAAATTTTGCGTGCAGGAATTTCACCAGTCGCTTGGATGAAGGAGGATAAGCGTTCGTCGCCTCATTCCACAAGTCCCACAGGAAATTAATAGAGGTAGAGCGCTCTAGTGTGTGGAACTTTGTTTTCTTAAAATGTAGTGATTTCTATGTATCTATTGGCATTTGATCTAAGGTGAAAAAGAAAGCATTTCTTTTTCAGGAACGCTTTTAAATACCAATTCACATCTGAACCTTTACCCTGCTTATTAAACCCCCCACTAACAGCAGCCCAGTCTGTATTGAAGCCTACAGTTCCTTCTGTCAGAGTGTCAGGCCTTTTTAGTGCTTTCCTTTTACACCCAAGCCTAAACTCACCTGACTTCACTCGTTCTCTCGCGAGCGGCACTCCAAAGAGTAATTGAATTTGTCGCTTCTTTGCTTCTTTATTCTCACTCACGGGAACACATCAGTCAAGCAAAAAAGGAAAAGGGGGGAAAAGAAAAGTGAAGTGGGCGAGGGACACAGGGCGAGGCGGAGAGGGAGCGCGAGAGGGAAAGCAACAGCCCGGGAAGTGGAAGTGTGTTAAACCGTTGCCAGCCTCTGATCGCTCCACGCGGCCTCGTGTTTTTCATGTAAAACAACCGCCGTTCCTGACAAGCGCGTTTGTTGAAAACCCAGCAGAGGAACACACAGTTTCAAAAAATATTTATATAAATAAATAACTCAACGTAGAGTTGTCTTCGTCTTCGTGTCTTTTCTCCTCTTTGCTCCCACACCCCCGCCTCCAACGGCACACCTCCCAGGATGCAACGCCGCGCTAATTGCCGTCGACGTGAGTCACATACATTCAGTCCGCTTGTTCTTTTTTTTTTCTGTTGTTGCATTTTCAAGATAAAAAGAGAACTAGAACTGGCTCTGTGTCTTTCAACACATTGTAATTCGTGTTTTACTGCTTCTGGACCCTTTTGTGCGAGAACGCAGGTGTGGTTGGCATGGAAAGTGAACACATCGTTCCCAGTGGAACAAAAAGACGCCTTTGAAGTGCCGACAAGAAGTTGAGCTAAAGGCTCAGGCTGCATGATAAGCTTTGGGTATCTGGCAAAATGATAAACCCAGCCCAGCCAGGAAGACACACTTTTTTCACTACTCTAACAGATAATACTTCTTGTCCACCCTGTAAAATAAAGGAATGAAATCCTCTTTATAGCCTTTCAAAAAGATCCTAAAATGTAGAACTGGAAGCAGTGCGAAAGAATGTCCTTGTGTCATTAAAAAAAAAATCTAGGGTTTCTCTTTGAAGTCAATACCTTCAGCAAAGCACAGTTGATGAATGTTGCTTCATATTAACTGTGAGGAGGGAAGAAAGACTTTTCCAAATCAAATTAACTCACTGCTAATTAACTCTATTCACTTCAGAGATGGATTGAGTGAGAATTAGCTAAAAGCAGCCCAGGACTGTTCTGGAGAAAAATCATTTGTCCTCAGTATCGTTCCGGCTTAATGTACAAAGGTGTCATGGTCTGTGGAGCGATTAAAGCGGTGCGAGTGTCCACACCGCCGAGACACGGTGCTACAACGGTCATCGCAGAGTATCCTTCACTAACTCCAGAGGAAAAAGTTTTGGACAGAGCTGCTCCTTTAAACTTTTCTGGAAACTGCTGCTCAGGAGGAAAAGAGGCAAGTCGGCGTTCCTCAAGGACCACGCCTGATCGGACGAGCTCAACGTCAGATTTAGTTCTCAAATATTGCGAGCTTACTTCTCTGGCATCGGGCTTTCCTATATTACTTTAGTTTCACAAGTTTGCTGTTGTAATCTGGAGAAATCAGATGACTTGTTGAAAACTTTGTTTGATATAACGGCAGCCAGATTGTGTTAGCTGGAATTAGCTAAATATCCATGGCTTCACCTCATTACATCCCGTTTCATTTCAAAAGAGCATCTACATAAATCACAAAGTCTTAAAGGGGCAGTATTATGTAAAATCAACTTTGAGCTATAGACCATGTTATTTCATTAGCACTGTTAGCAAGACTTTACAGACAGAGGTCCAGTTTCAAGGCGTTAAATCAAGAAGTAACTTTTCTTTTAAGTCATATTTAATATATATAGCATTTTTATAACAACTAACAGTAATAGTTACTTGATCATAGTATAAAATGCCACTATGTGCCAGGAAAACATGATACCGCCCCTTTAATAACCAACTGTAGTGAATTATTAGAGATGATTATAAGTAGAGAGGCTAAATGTTGCTACCTTGCAATTACATTAAAAACAAAAGCTAATTTGGTTACTGAGACAATGTGAGACTAATTTAAGTAGTTAAAGATAAAACAAAAAACATTTTAAAAAATGTAGTTAAGCTAGTCTTGGGACAAAGAAATTGTACCCTTGACTGGCTTTTCATCTGTTCAGCTCTTTAAAGCTGTAAAGAGTGAAATCACTGTAGGTGATTTCAGTAAGTTCCTGGAAGATTTCTGCTGCTAGAAGTAGCTAATCAGTGTTTGCTCTGTAGAAACACCCACTTTGAGTCCGCAGAGCCCCTCTCAATCAGAAGGCTGTCGAGTCCCCAGATTCTTGATGTTTCTACAGGCAAAACAGTACAGCTTAGGTGTAATTTTCCAGTCTTTACATCCTAAAATCTACAAAATCCAAGCCTCCACAGTCGAGGTTTTTATTATTTAAAATACAAGACAAAAGATTTCAAACTAATCACAGATAACGGTGTGAGCAGCCGACGCAGATGGAAATATATTCCCCAAGCTTAAAAAGAACGCATGGATCCACATCCACAAAGGACAAGCGAATAACTTTTGATCTCCATATCATTTTCTCACGTAATGCTCAACTTGTATATAAGGTACCTTTGGAGGATTCAATAAGAGGAGATTTACAACTGAAAAAAGGCTTCAAAGTGATGTGTCACGATGAAAGTGAAATGCTGAACAAATCCTAATGGACCACATTTCAACATTCTCTCCAGAGTTCTGTAGGATCAGCTTTCCTATTGTTCCAATAATAGCAACAAGGAGCAATATAGGCAACCTCTAACTGTATAGAACTGGGTAGATAGAAGCTTGAAGGAAATTATGTAAATGAACTAGACACTAGTAAAATTAAATACAAAAACAGGAAGTCCAAGTTATTGAATCATTTTAACACCAGTTCCAAAACATAGTTAGGAATAACTTAGTTAGGACTAGGACAATTCTTGACCAACAGTGTTGGAGAGCAACCACAATATATGGACGACTCAAACCGAAGTGTGAAAATTCTACACGGATTTGAATTTTAGAAATACAATTGTTTTCTTGTAAATTATTTAAATTTGTCAAAGAAACAAAACGGTATTTTAAGTTTAGCTAAAATTCAGCTGGATACGTCATTACACCAAATCAAGCCAATGTAGCTAGCGTTGGTTAGCCACTACCAACTAATCGTGAGCCAGTTGTAGCTAAAATTTAACCACCAGCCGTTGTTTCTAACAGGTCCAAATTTGATTGTTGCTATAATTTCTCCACAATACATTTGAAAATAAAAATCCCACGTACAAAAAGACAAAAAATTCTAATAAAAAAATGTAGATTTTACTATAAAGAATTTAGCTAAAATAAACAGTTAAACCCACTGACGCTGCCTTAACAAAAAATTTAAAAGTATTATTGTAACCTGGAGAGCCTTTTTATTGAAGCCATATAAGCCCCACAGCAATATATTTCTCAGGCTCTCATGCAGGACGGGTATCAGTCATCTATGACAGGAAGCCAGGAGCCAGTCAGCAGCGTTGGAGAGACACACTGACAAGATGTATCCTGACGGCAATGTTGGCTGGCAAGCCTGTAGTGCCTGAGCTTTACTTGTCATTCAGAGACAATGCTGAGAAAAAGACAAGGAAGAACCGAATGTATGTAGTATGAATGAGGTCATACAAGAATATTTTTAAAAAAAGAATGTATGAAGGTTTTTTTTTACACGTTTAAACAATTTTCCTCAAAGGAAAAACCAGCAACCAAATAAGCTGTCTGTTTAGAACATGAAGCGTGACTGAATATCTTTCACATTAAGTCAAGATGGTTTGTGTGACGGCAGATGTGACAAAAGAGCATGCTGGCTCATCGGCGTGTATGTGTGTGTGTGTATATACACACCTGCGTGAGCCAAGATTTAGCATGCAAAAGGAAGGCATGCATCCCATTATAAAACATTACGCTTCCTTCTAAATACTCAATTTAAATTCAACCAAAGTCATGTTTACATCAGATGTACCCCACAGGGAGGTAATCCTTGGACCTGATTGGCTACAATGAAATGTTGATACCTGAGGGCGGCGTGTGGGGATGGTTGCCAAAGGCAGAGGATGAGGCTTAAAAGAGGCGTCTTCTTTGTGTCTCTAAGCTAAAACAAAGATCAACGTTAATGCCATAGAAAAGGTAAACATTTAGATTTGCTACCAAACTGAGATTTTAATTCAACATCAAAAGTATCTTCTAGCACATTGTAGTACTTCATTTGACTTTGTGTGTCCTTAATCCTATTCAGAGTCGTAGGAGGGGCAGAAGTCTATTCCAGTCTTCAATGGTACAATGGTACATGGTACATCCTCTTGTAAAAGAGATATATTTTTAATGCTAATGAATGTTAAGAATTTAAAAATTGAATTTGTTGTATGGTATAATGGAAACACACCAACACCCAGCAAACACAAAGTAGCTGCTTCCATTACAAATGTGTGTGTATTCGCTTCCGAGATGTGAACTGTCAATATTCTGCTAGTGTAAAAAAATATATTTTTCCACTGTGGTGGCATTAAAATAAAAAGTTAAAATCACATGTGAATAAGTGTTCACATAAGTCATTAAAAACATAACGCACCATCATCATGCTACAACTTCCTGTCCTCTGCCATGTTTCCAGTTATGTTGGCAATGTCAAATCGCACAATTATGTGGTCAATGGAAACACAGTTGTTGACACCAGTTTCCCTTGCTTGCATGTCAATGGCATGCAAAAAGAAACCAGTGCACATATATAGATACCATGTATATATGGACAAAATGTGCATACCAGTATAGGGCTAGTCTGAAGTTCCATTTTGTCTGACTCTATTCCGTCATATACTGCCTTCATATCGAGCTTTGTAAAATGCAGCTAACAGATCTAGGAGGCTCTTGAGATCCCAAGGTGTTACAAACCCCCAGCAGCAAGTTCTGGCCGTGCCCTGTGGTGTCAAAGTGGGACTCACCTGGTAAAGCTTTAGAGAGCATCCTGACCCAAGCTGATTTGATCCACCTGTATCTAGAATCTCATTTTGCAAGTGATCCATTACAAGACTTTAGACGAGGGTCAGAATCCTGAGTTCGCGTTGTTGTTGAGCCTTTCCTTTGGCCTACCACCACAACGCTGACCATCATCCCATTCTCTGGATCCAGTAATTAAAACAGAAGAGGAAACCTCTACCCAGCAGTTGTGAGGAACAATGACTTCCTTAGATCTTGTAAAAAAAAATTAAAAATCTGCGACAAAAATACAGAAAAAGCCACCAATTGGAGCAGTTGTGGCAACTGCTCAGTATGACATTTCAACACTCATTCACTGCTTCTCATAGCAGCCATAAACTCAGAGCATTCACAGCAGCATCCTCTAAAATCCCACCACATTGGTGATTTACCATCAAGCTGAACAGTCAGTGCAACTCTTTCAACCGTCCCAGGGAGAAGCATCTGCTCTGAGCTTGGCACTTTGTCGTGCATACATGACATTATAAAAGCTCACAACATACTTTCACCACCTTTTCATTCAGACTAAGAACTGAGCCATCTGTGAATACGTAATGTAAATCAATACTACCTATAATAAAAAAAACCTATAAGGGTTTGAACAGTCAGAATTTACCCTGGAGAGTCTTAAACCGGGAAATGGCAGAAATAATTCACAATTCCCACATGGGGGTTGAGGGTGGGCCAGGAGTTTGGACTGTCAGCACCCCTTTTGGCGCTCGTTAATCACTCGGGCTACTGAGACAGCCCACCAGGGATCACCACAACACGTGCACACATTTTTTCCCCTTTAAACAGGTGTGGTCGCAGTGTCGCTTTTTAAACATGCCTCTCCCCGAAACAATCGATCCACGTAGAATAGAGAAACCCTATTATACGCCCAGTCCAGTTTCCAAACGCGTACATCAGGTAGACACACACACACACACACACACACAAAGGGCGATGCTGTTCATCGCCACAGTGAAGACAGATATAGATGGAAGAAGAGCTGGGCTCAGGGTTCCCCAGGGCTGGCCAACAACTCAGAGAAGAGAGGCTGACACAAAGAGAGTCTTTTCAGTGGTGAACGCTCTCTTCAGTCAGAAAGCTGGTGTCATGTTATACAGCTTCACCCTTGGCGGGAAATCCTGTGGGAACCAAAGTTCTCAGTAAATAAAAGCCGTTATGTTACTCTGGATAATAAATGTACTCCTGGTAGATGGGTAAAAATAAAAAACATTTCCAGCACTTTCAGTTAAAATTCTGACTGTATCACAGCACAGAAACTTCATTCCTCTGAACAGTAAAGTGTTGGTATTAATGGATCGCTGTGCTGTATTTCCATTACAAATGGGTGCAAAACCTTGTCGAAAAAAACAGTTTTGAGATTACGGCGTTTCCATCAAATAAGAAAAACAAAAATCGCACATGAATAAGTTTATTCTCGAGGTAAGTCATTAAACATGCTGCGCCATCATCCTCCAACTACTTCCTGTTTTCTTCTGTGTGGTTTGTGCCAATAGCAACATCCGGTTGTTGATCATGAGATGCCAAAAAGTGTTTCCATTGAAGTTTTGTGAAATAAACCAATTTCGATACAGACGAAAGGAAAAATGTGTATATCCTAGTGCCAAACTTTTAATCAAAAAACAAAAGGTTTTTCAAAATTGCCATGTTTCAGTTAAGAACATTTATTTCAAATTGCACAATCATATGGTCAATAGGAACAGATACAGATAATCATCATGTACTGACTGGAAAAGTAGGTGGGATTGTCTGGTATGCGGCTATATTTGTTCAAATGTATTAATGACACAAAGATAACTTTGTGTCATTTATCAACTACAAATCTGAACTGAAGCTGCTTTCCTTTAGTATCTATACCTTGTCTCTAGTTTAGAGACCCCACATGTCAGTAGGTCACAATAATACATTTTACTGGATGATAAATTGTCCCAGAAATGACAACAAACTATAGTAATTTTCAGACAATGTTCAAGGAATATGGTATAATACTAGTTTTAAAGATCAATAAACTTTGATTTTGTAAAGAACCCGCAACACTGGAAGTGGATGAAAAGAAAAACAATAACCACACAAACAAAAACATAAATTTAATGGTTTATGAAATCTGTAAAAACTGCCCTTCACAAAATATCAGAAAAGAATTCCACTACTTTTAATTTATCATTTGTTAGTCACCACAAAACATTACAGACACTGAGTCAGCATGTTTATAAGGCCAATAATTGGCAGGGACAGGATTTAAAAAGAAAAAAGAAACTAGTGAAGATTGTTTACCACTTTCATCCCTTAACAAAATGCCTTCTTTTAAATGCCAGTTTGAGAAAAACAGAGAAGTGCCTTTAAATTCAGCTGATTTCAACCGAAAAGGTCAGAAGTTTGGGGAAGACACAGCCTTAAAGTAACACTCCATCAATCGAAAATAAGCTTTTAAAAAAAACAACCTTTAAGCCATGTCTTTTCTTCACTGAATGTGCTCTG
>CAEGAF010095626.1:0-43148 GCA_903067075.1 Micropoecilia bifurca | reverse complement strand
CCCTAGGTGTGAGTGTGTGTGTGCATGGTTGTTTGTCCTGTGTGTCTCTGTGTTGCCCTGCGACAGACTGGCGACCTGTCCAGGGTGAACCCGCCTCTCGCCCGGAACGCCAGCTGGAGATAGGCACCAGCAACCCCCGACCCCACTAAGGGACAAGGGTGCAAGAAAATGGATGGATGGATATTTGCTAAGGTGTTTCTGTTGAAAATGCACTGGTTGGAAATCTAGCAGTTTTCCCTATTTGACCATGAGTAATAGAAAGCTAGAGGTGCACATAGATTTAATGGTACATTCATAAAATATAACAATAAATCAGACTTCCATTGTACTGAATCTTCCACAACTGGTTTAGGACTATTTAAAGCAGCATGTCCTACGGACATAATCCAAACACAATCTTGAATCCAAAATTATGTGCAAACTGTAGTACGAAGTTTAAACAGTTATCACATTAGGGTCAACAAGTCAGCAGGAAAGGTTTGGCGGCTCAGCACATGTTTTTAAACTTTTTTTTTTTTTTTTACATATTCAGAGAATAAATACATTTCTGCTTAACTGATATTTGTATCTGGGCCGCTTTTCCACTTTCAGTTGTCGTTTTAGTAAACACCTGTTTTTAAGCTCTACATGAATGAAAAAAAAAAGTTGCAATCAGCTATTACATCTACAGTTGAGGCTAAGACAGAGGTATAAAAAAATCAAATCTTCAAGTTCTTAAACCTGCCATACAAGGTTATCGCAGGTCCTGCGTCCAAGTAACTGTCAGATTTTACAACCATCACTGCTCCCAACAAAATCAATAAGTATTTACATATGCTGGCATTTGCACAATCATCTACTCTATTCTTACTCACTCAAAAAATATCTGCTGTTATTGTACATGTGGTTTTTTTTCTGTATTGAAGAAAAAAGTAAAAAAAATACCCTTTTTTAAGAGTATTTTAAATACTCTATATTTTTTACTGTTCAATAAACATGCATATTAAGTAGTATGAGTATATAGTATGATATTCCTGTTTTCATTTGGAAGATCCATAAGAAAGTACAACAAAACCAAATGAGGAGTTACTCATTTTGTTACTCACGTGTGTTAATCTCTGTTTTTGCAAAGTGACAATTATATGCAAAAGTTTTTTTTTTTTTTTTCTGTCCAACTCTATCATCTTGGTTTGTCGTTATGTTGTGTCTTTGGATTGCGCGTAAAGCAAACACAACACTGTGTAAAGATCTTTGTTGTCGCAACAACAACAATAAAACACTGACAGATTATCAGTAATTAAAAGGAGCACAGACTTGATGGGACACATTTTTAATTTGGACTTTCAGTAATTAGTCCTTGTGTGTTAATCTCCAAGTTCCTCCACTGCTCAGTAGTACAGAATTTCATTTTATAGTTCAAGAAACATGAAGTTGTTTTTTATGCATGCACTTCACTAGACCTAAATTATGACCAAATAAAAAAATGCCCTCTATAAAATATTTAAAAGGGATAACCTGACATAGTTTTTACTGACTGCATGTGCATTTCAGCGTTTAATTCATTTACTATTTGGCTCCTTGAGAAAGTGCCCGTGAATCTGATTTGCCCCCAATAAGAATCCATGTACTAACAAAGGCCTTTCTTGGGAATGCTAATGTGATCATTATCAAACCACAAGGATGCCAAATTTTCTGCTCTGTGTATAGAAACCCCTCATAAAGCCAGGGTCTGAACTGGGAGGAGGGAAAAATGCCCTTTTTGTTGCTGGCTGTGTTATTTGTTGCTACAGGGGTCTCACTGCTATTCTTATTCTAATTGAGGTTCTCCTTCTTCGTTTCTCCCATGGAAACTCTGGTTCCCAGAGCGAGGACCCCAGTCTCTCACTGAGCCACTGCCACCCAGACAGCCAGGCTGAGAGGCAGAGAGGGAGGGAGGAGTCTGGAGCTCCATCCACTGACTGCTGTGTGTGCTGTAAGTGGGATGAGCAAGAGAGAAAGAGAGGGAGAGGAAAGAGAGAAGAGGAGGAGGAGGCTGGAAGGGGGGGCAAGTGAGGGCTGGAGACTGAGAATGGATGGGGAACGCAAAGCAGTGCGAGCGAGAGAGGAAGAGTGAACGTGCGTATTCTGAAAGTCAGCATTGAGGACACGGAAAGTCCACAAGCTCACATCAGCAGAGGAGAGAGCGTGAGGCGGATCGGGGCACCCAGCCACTCTGAAGAGTCAAACACACAGCAAAGAGCCGTTCAGAGAGAAGAAGAGGAAGAGTACGCGGAAGAAGAGAAGGACAGAAAACAGCTTTCCTCTGGTAAAAAAAGAAAAAAAAAGAGGAGACGCCACTGAGGGACTGTAGTATCGTCCAGAAGCGCACAGGAGCACCATCTCATCTTGTCAATTTCTTTGTGCCTGCCAACTCCAATTTCACACTCGCCTACTGTTTCCCGTAGGTTTTGACCTCTCCAATCTCCCCTGCCATGATCTCCTGGGTGCTCCTGCTCCTGTGGATCTCCGGACACAGTAAGTTTTCCCCAGATAAACTTGCTAATTTTATGTCATCTTCCTTGCTTGCGATGGCTGTGTGACTTTCTGGCTGAGAGCCTTGTCCTCTGACCTCATCTCTTGCTGTGACGTGTGAGCTTTTTTGTTGCCTTCTGTGTTTCTTTTGACCGGATTTCTGCACAGTACTGCCATGTGCACTTTGATGTCTGATGCGAAGAAGGTAGGAGGGAATCAGGAGGGGAAAATGTCTGTGTGGATCCTGTGGTACGGAGGTGCCACTTTGTACATGTGGGGTTTGTGTAGCTTTCAGACACTGAAGGGCTAAATACTTCCTATGTGGCTTTATTATTCCTGTCACACACTCTCACACAAACACACACACAGAAAGAAGCCCTTTAACCCCAGTCGGGTTCAGTCAGGCGTTCACTCCTTCGTCACATTGTTTTGAGCTGACAGCCCCCTCCCCATTGAATCCCGCTATGGGGGGTCTGGTTTAAAAAATGGAGCCTGAAAAAGTTAACAGAGCATCAGAGGTTAGAGCTTGGCAGCTCGAGCCTTTCGGACAGTGTCTGTTGTTGTTTTTGTTCTTGGACAGTCATTTGGTCGATAGAATGAGGATGGATTAGTTGTATTCCCTGATTGCCACCAGGTGGTTGCCTTAAGGGAAAGTTAAGAAGAATAAAAGAATAAAAGTACAGTCAAACTCGCCACTTGTGATGCATGGACGGCTGAGTTAGGCAGCGGCTGCTTGTCACTTCGCGGCAACACACCGACACACAGCGAGCTCGCTCCGGTTTGCACTTCTCTGGGGTCAGGGTCAATGACAAAACCACTTTATCAAGTTCACCCCCCCCCGCTTGGTCTGAAGGAATGTTGATTTTTCCAGACAGAGATGTAACCTTTGATCTGGAGGAATCACTGAAAGCAGGTTAAATTCCTTTCTGCTTCAATCTGCAGTGACTTTGTTGACATTTTTCGCGGCAGCCTTCGACTCAGTCGGTTACACGCTGCTAAAACAGCGGCGACACATAACACTCAGTAAACAAATCATTTGCTCCGTCGCTGACTTCAGCTGTTCCGCGTCTTGATTTATCGTCTGTAACGCAGAACATTGCTTATAAAACACAACAAATTTACTCAGAGTATGTTTTCCGCTGACTGAAGTTTTATGCAGAAGCGGCTTGGAAATCATTCATCAATTTGAAACTGACGGTGGGGGGGAGCTGGAGTTCCTAAGCATTGCTCAGCATCGCTTTTAAGTGAGCAGCTTTGGATTCCTCGTATGGAGACAGTGTGAGGTTGGCCGGAGTTAGTCAGTTAGTGTTGCAGGACAGTTACAGAACATCACACTCTGCACCTTAAAAGCTGTGTTTGTGTTTTTCCTTTGCTGCTTTCTAGTCCCCCTGAATTCACTCTCCACTCTTCTTGTACCATCTGCACTTACTGTGTCACAAAAATGCATGATCAGTCATTGATTTCCTTTTTTCCACTCTATTATGCATCTTCTAAATGTGCTGCTGCTGCTGCTTTAAACAGTCGAGAGAAAAAGTGTGCTCATTTATAGTTGTAATGGACTTCAGAAGATGATGCTTTTATTTACTTATGTAAGCGCATTTTGCCTTATTTTATTAAGCTTTATACATCACAATTTTATGCACATGCACATCACATATCATCACAGGTTTAGTCCCAGTCCTGGGAACAACTAACACCATATCTCATTTAACTGGAATGAGATAACTGCTGCAACTGGACTGAAATGGGATTGCGGCGCATTTCAGCAAAGTCAGTTATTACCATAATATAAAATATCACTTCCCCCACCAGGTAAACAAGATATAACAACCAACCGTCTCTTTGCATGCCTCCAGGGAGAAGGAGAAGTGCTTCCCCAAAGCTTTCTGTTGTACAAATTACGGCTCTGTTTATGTGTCGAGCCGGTGTCAGCAGAAAGCTGCGGGGGAAAAAGAAACAATCTTGTTTTTATGAACAGGGGGAAAGAGAGAGTTGTCGTCCAAGCAGTCATATACTTACTTATACGCAGCTGTCCTGTGAGACAGCCACAAAGAGTATGAAAATGAGGGACTGAGTAGGAGACAGGGGGTTCTTATTCAGACAGAAAAAGTCTGGAAATACACGGAAATTGATTGGTTTTCCAGGGCTGGATCAGTATGAACAACAAAAGTAGAGAAAAAGAGTATTTCCCATCTCATTGTCTAAATCCATCTATCTTTCCATGATTTCATTCATTCTTTCCTTCCTTCCTTTTTGTCATGACTTTCATGTTTTATACTTAAAGCCTTAAATTCATCCAGTCTCATCCATACTTTACATGCACTTTGAACTCTGGCAAATTAAGATACAAAGTTTGACATGAAAAATGTGTGGAATCTAAAGACAGAACCCGAGAGAGGATTCAGCCTATATGGAGAAGAACAATGCTGTTGTTTTTTTTCCTCCCGTAACTTTGAGAAATAAATGGCCCAAAACGAACATGTCGAAGGGAGAGAATAAGGACAGGGAAAGGTGTTCGATCTGCTCCTCAGACCGAGCGTGTGCTGTTAGCACATCTAGGGCACCTTCCCTCTGTGCTGTCACCTCTCCAGCCTGTGACAGATGACACAGCACCAGTCAGGAGGATCATGGAGATGGGTCTCAAGGAACACATCCACCTCAGGCCAAACTTGTTCACTACAGCATCCACCTACTCTCACCAACACCTCCATCCCATCTTCCAATCTTTGCAACGTCTCAGAATCTTAACGTGGCTCTCGGTGTCGTGATTTCTCTCCTCACCTTGCGGAGGATCACTTCTTTGCTATTTGCTCTTTATTCCATTCCCCGTTTTCCACTTCTTTCCTTTGACTGTTTTTCCCCAGATTTTTTTTTTTTATTTATTTGCCAAGACAGGGACTGAGTGCCCTGTCTCAGTGGGTGAATTGGAGGGGGGGTTATAGGAGAACATTATACCTGTGTAGTAGGAAAAGGCTCAGAAGAACTTCTGCTTTATATGGTTGTGAATTAGAAGGAAATTGACAGAAAAAGTTGCATGTTGTCACATTAAGTGTTTTGAATCTACTTTTTTTTAATGACACAACATACAACTTCCCTTGTTTTATCATTTAGTCAGACAGACTTAAACAGAAGCTGTGCCCACTAGGGGCAGAGTGGCTGCACAGGAATTAAAACTCAATCTCCTTAAAGATCGCCTGTCCCTTCTTGTCCTCCTCCACCACCTTCATTATCTCTCACCCCCTCATCCATCTCTTGTCAGAACCCCTGACTTTGCCACCCAGCCCAGCTAAGCTGTTTCTTAGTCCTGAAAAGCGTGTCTTAGTGCCCTCAACCCCCCCAAAAGCCCTTATTTCATTTACTGCTGTCTGTTAACTGCTGTCTGACGACTCTAAATCCGCTTTTCCTCAGCAAGCTTTGATACATATTTCTCGACCCAGGAATAATTAAATGTCTTTCCAATGTTGTGTTTGGATGTGGATTTTTATTGATGGGAAGAAAAAAAAACTACCATGTACTCTTATTTCTAGTCCAAGTTTTATATTTTTTCTTTGTTTTAAAGAACTAAATGCACAGAGATTTTTGAGCCAGTTTCTGAAGTTCCTAAATTTTGTGAAGCCTTGACCTGCCAACATTTTCTCTTTTTACAAGATAGATTATTTTTGGCATAACTGAGAATGTAGAAATTTACTATATCAACATTTGAACTTTTCTGCTATGAGATGGTGTTTGAGAAGAACATTTTGTAACATGCTTTTATGTTAGATTGCTAAATCATTAATTAATTTTTGTAAACAATGTCACTCTGTGTGTGTGAGCAAGACAGCACTCTCCACACAGCTCAGCAATAAAGTGTTTTACAAAAATGTCATAGACCAGACAAAATTATTACTCAGTTGACATTATAATCTCTTAAATTAGTGACTATTATAAACTTTAGTCTTTTTATTATTTACATGTAGAATGCTTATTTATTATTGAGCAACCTCATTACCAGATTAGCAAGATTAGTGCAGCTAGTATATTTAGCAATATGAGCTAGCAACACACTTTGTTTTATTTCAATCTAAAAGAACACTCCCAATATTCTTTATAGAAGTTTCAAATAATTTTTACATTTTCATTTACGTTTTTGTCAGTGAAGTGGATTTGAGGATTCTTCCCTCAACTTCCACATTAAAATAACTTTGTTGTCAGTGTGATCCCATAGCACATATGTATGGGGCATTCACTGATCAGAAAAAGAAAAAAAAAATCAGATTTTTAGTTTCTGACTGACCAGTCCCAGATTTGGACCAGAAAAAGAAGATACAATTCCCAATTTCAGTGAAGGATGCAAGATGGATGGGAAGTTTTAAAAATATTAACAAGTAAGGGATCAAATTACCTACCATATTTATGTTGGATTTTTAAAACTTGGATACATTTTATTGCCTTTCCAATAGCCTTGGCCAGAAAATGCTGTGAAAATGCTTTGCTTTATAAAAGAGTATTGGGATTCGGTTATTATGCACCATAGGACGCATAAAAACACATCCCTGCCTTAATACTATGACTTTCCCAACTTGCACCACAGCCATGCAGTGAGTGACACATGATGTCATCAGCTCATGATGGAGCCCAGTGGCATGTAGTTTGTTTTCTTGTTTGTGCTGCATGTCCCATCAAGGCTAGCCAGCTTAAATCACCTCAGTCGCTGTGACCCCTGCTCATTTCTGTGCCACGATAGATTAAGCCCACTGTAATCCCTCTGAGCCCTGTTGGATATTTATGGTAATAAGTAAACATATGAATAAATAATCTTAGAGGCTGCCGTTGGACAGCTGGAACTTGTAAGTCCCAATGTTTGTCAGGAGCCGGGTGACATTCAAAGAGATGCAGTTTCAAAGGAAAATCAATTGCATTTAGACGACAGTGGAAAAAGGAATCAGAAAGACTGCTCTGTTCGATGGCAGATAAAACTTTTAAAAGAATATACTGGTAATAGAGTAAATGGAGGGATCATATAACACTGCGCTGACTGGGTTCAGCTTGAGCAATATATGGGTTTATCCACTAACAGCAGTGTGGACGAAAGCCTCAATTCGAGTCTGTCAGGATTCAGGTCAGTGAGGAAAAGAAAAAAAAAAAGATTAACTTGAACTCTTCCAGGAAAACTGCTTCTTGTTATTCAGTCAGTCAACAAAATCAAGCTGTTTACTCTTATGTTTCATTATCTATCTTGAAGACCCTCTTTTCAGGCCAACAGTTGTCTTTAATGCCGACCAATCAAACCCAAGCCCTCTTCTCATCTCCCTCTCTCTTTTTCTCTCCCTGAGACTTCGCTGCTGGATCTCATTCCTCAGGGATGAATTTACCCAGATTGGAGCACTCAGCAAAAGGGCATTATCCCGGATTACATGTCTGTTGGGCGGCAGTGTTAAGTAATTCAACCAGATGCCGTTGTGATCACTGGGTCACCTGTGTAGGCGAGGGTAGCAGCTGCACCTCTTCTCTCAGCTATTTGCTGTCAAATCTCTTTCCTTCTGAGATTTTATCTGCAAACTGGTTGAAAAAGTTGGTCTCTTTTCTGAGACGAGCTCAGCTGTTACATATAAAAAAAGAGTGTGGAAGCCCTCTCTAGCCCCGGTCAGGATTTGGTGAAAGATTATGGCAAGGATTACTGGTTTCTAAATTGCAGTTTAACACACAGGAAACAAAACACTATGTTTTTGTCCACAGGGCTTCCACAGGGTTGTGTTTGTTCGGCTACGGGGTGGGTTTGGGGAGAGGGAGGTGTTGTTAGGAGGATAGTGGTGGATCACAGTGTGTTATTTTTCAAAATACTGGATCAGCTAGGTCAGAAGAAAGATATTGATGGTTTTAAACACGCTTTTTCTCCTATCCACTAATCCAGCACCTTCTCAGCTGTGGATGATTTCTTTTTTTTATCTTGCTTCTAGCATTTGTGATTGCCTGTGGAAAACAGGTGCTTCAAACATTAACACAAAGCAACTTCAGACATTTCCACAACGAGGAGTTTGTTCCTCCTGTCATAATCCCTGCTGGCACATTAGTAAATCTTTTGTCAAAATATTTAACTGAAATGTTAATTTTTGCCTCTTATTCAACCATACCATATCCTTTAAAAGTCTCCCATTTTCATCAGGTGTGCTGTACAGAAGCATTTAGAATGCAAAAATCCCTCAGAACAGAGTATCTAAATAAAGAAAATCCATAAATCCTATTTTTTTAATACAGTAGTCGTTGTTTACTGGCATGAGGTTCACCCATGACTCAACATCTGTCATCAAAACAGACAAGAAAAATAAGAACATGAGGTTATGGAGGCTGTAATCTGAAATATGTAAATAGGACTGGTAATAATAATAATAATAATAATAATAATAATAATAATAATAATAATAAAACAGAACAAGGTTTTCACTCTAAAACAAGAATTAAGCTTTCTTTTGCTGCCTAATTTGGAAATATTTTGATGTAAATCCTTTAGGTGTGTTTATTAGTATCAGTTCAAAACATACCTTTTCGAAATTTTAATGAATGTTAGGGGGATTAATGTGTGACTTAATTATTCCAATTTTGATACCATTTTATATTTGGAAGTTATACAGATTTAAAAGAGGAACTGAACATGCTCATGCTGTCACATGAGCTACTGCATTTTATAGCCTTTTTAAAAGTTGTTTTGAGGAGATTTTTGGACATTGTCAAGGAAAGGAATTGGTCAAGTTTGGTGGATTCCTCACTAACCTCTCACTTGTCAAGACTACCTTAAATGACCTTGAGTTTTTACCTAATAATAATTCAATGTAGCAAGATATTGAGAAGGATTAGGAGGTAGAGATGAAGGATACATATTAAGAAAGAAGGAACAAGCAGTGTTGGGGGTAACCCTGATGATGATAAGATGACAGACGTCGAAGTGAGGGTTAACTGATTATTCATGAGGGGGTAGGAGGTAGGAAGTAGGGAGGTGTAAACAATTATGGGGGTATAGTGAATGGCTGGAGAAGGTAGGGGGGAGAAAAACAGTAGAGTGGAATGAATGATAACATATAAGGGATGCATGGACAAAAAATAAAGGATAAGAAATGGGGGATTAAGTTGGCAGGGTTGAAGAATAAAGGATGCATTAGACAGAGATGAATAAAGAAGGACATTTGGGAAGAGGGATGATAATTTTGGAAGTAGGGTTGAAGATGAGGGAGGTAGGGATAGGGAATGAAGTCAGTACTGAATGAAGGATTCATATAGAGGGAATGAGGAGTTTTGGATGAAAAAGGAATCCAAGTACAAAAAGAGGAATGAAGAAACAGGGATGAGAGGCAGAAAAATGAGAGATTGAGGATCTGAGTAATGTGTGTGGTAGGAACGGAGGAATGAAGGATGCAGGTTGAGATACGAAGTGGGATTAGTGGATAAAGGATGAGGAATTAAACAGTTAGGCACAAGAGATGACGCCAGAAAAATGGAGGAGGGTGGGGTAAAGTGAATGTGAGAAACCGTGTAAGCAGGAGAGCCAAGTATAAATCGACTGTGAGGTATTTAAAAGTGTGATTCAGGTGTGCGGTTAACCCATTAGCTCCATATTGTCAGCATAACTAATAGTTGTAAATTTAGCTGTCATGTCTTCCTCTGAATGTGATAAAACTGAATAAAGTTCACATTTATTCCTTGAAAGCTAAGTGTGCATGGAACATGTGAATGCTAATGACATAAGTTTAAATTTGACTGTGTGTCAGTTATACATAATGTGTGGTAACCTAGAGCTTTTTTGGTTGCATCCTTATTTTAAAGCAGGCACTTTTGTGCCTCTTACAAATGTAACAGCATTCTACATGTAACCAAGCAGACTTTTTTAGGAAGGAACATTTATGGTCTCTCCTACCGCCTTTTTGTTCAATTTGTCCATGGATGGTGTGGGATCTGTGCCGATCACAAGCGAGCGAGGAACAGCTCAATAATCCTACCTCTGTTGAGCCGTTTACTCGACTGGTGCTCCAAACATTTGTTTGAGAACCAGCCAAGCAATCCATCGACATGATAGCGAAAAGCCCTAAGATGCATGTGGTGCTTCGGTGCAGGTGGCACCGAAGGAATTGGGTGGCCGATCAGATAACAACTTCCTGGTGTTTGTAAGGAAGTTTCTTGGACAGCCCAATATTACACTTGGACGAACTTCTATCCTCTTGCTCATTCGCTTCCCCATCTTGTTTACTGTGGCTTCTCCCACTCTGTGTTTTCATGCTGAGGATTTTTAACACAGGACTAGCTAGAAGAAGGTTCTTATTCCCAGACACTTCACATGCACACTGACTGCGTATGTGTGTGGATGTGTGGCATCCGTGCATGTTTGCTAAGCTCTTACAATTACTGCTGCAAACCTTGAATTGTAATATAAATGCAAATAAGCCTTATAATGTGTACAAGAGGCACATAAGATGGCAGAAGCCCCTCACCTGTTAGTGAATGCCGATGTGTCCCTGCCTGTCATTACCACAACAGTCAGCGTTAAATACTCGCAGCAGATAATGTGTGAAGCATTTCCATTTGTAAGCAAATCTGGAGGCTGATGTGTGTTTCCTGTCTCAAATATAATAAAGACCACTCGCGTGAGCAGTTGTTAAGCATCCTTGTGTGAAACAGTCACCCGCGTTTACTCCTCACTTTTGTGCATCTATTTTCACATCCTAATTCTGCTAAGCACGGCTGGACGGCGGGGTTCAGAAAGAGAAAACGGTTCCCTCTGTGGTGCCAGACACCAATGATGAGAGCCAAAGCTTTTTTAAAAGGCTATTTGATCTGGCACCGATACCAAAAGATGTTTTATTCAGCAAAGCACATCTGACACAATAGCAGCACAAACTTACCCTTGATCCGTGCCAAACTTTTGAAATCTGCCAAGGGTGGGCAGTGGGGGGGTGGCGGTGCTTGCTTTGAGAAAGAATAATGTCTATAACTGGCACTTTTTTTTGTTCAGTTTTTTTCCCACATGCCAAAAAGGGGGCTTTGAGCCACCTGCTTGTCCCACTAAAAGACCTAAGCAGTTAGGAAAAAAAGAGATCCATTCACAAGTCCATTGCAGCCAGAAACTTCCCCCCCACCCCCCACCCACCCACCCTTTCAACAAAACTCTTTTACATCTGCAATGACTGGCACCAGGCCATATTATAATTGTCTTTTTGTTGTTTTAAACCAGTCGTAACCACTCCGTGGCTCAGACTCCTTGACATGGATGATGGAAATGTTGTTCCTCCTTTGTGTCATAATGCACTTTTACTAAGCATGGCTTCATCTAACAGAAGCAACATAAAGAAAGAGCTGTGCATGCATACATCGTATGCCCTCCCTTGCATTACCAACTAGCAATTTGTCAGAGCACAATAACAGATGAGAAACCCCGGGGTATGTGAGCAGGGAGAGAGGACTTTTAAAAGTAGATTCAATAACATACTCTAAATAAAGAATTGTATTGATCTTAATTTTTAATGTATCCTAATGTAAGAATATAGCAGAATTGATTTCAACCCAGCGCTTGTGATGATTTTTATTTGTATACTAAAGGTGGGATTCACTGCGCCTGCTTTAATACACTGCCTATTTTATGGCATAGTAATAATTTGGTGTCCCAGGCAGGATCAACTAACAGCAATCCATACTTTCTTTTTCACTGCCATGGGTCTCTGCTTCAGCATACCTCAAAAAGTCTTCTGCTGTCATCGGAGGCTCTTTCTTTATCAGTTGAGTTGTTCAAGTGGATGTCAGAGACCCGAGTAAACAAATTGCATCACTGTATAATTAATTATTTTGGTCACCACAATATTCACTTCACTCTTTTAGAGGTTGAGGAGCTCTTTTTGCACTCACTGATTTTATTTTATCAAGTGCAATTTAATATTGTGGAGGCCGGCCTTGGCAATGAAAAAAGAAAATGCTAATGCACATTGGGGAGTTTAAATGATTTGCAATCCTTTCAAATCTGTTGGCAGGACTTTCAATCTGGCTGGCATCCTGGGGGACCTCGCAGTGGTCATTGCTCAATCCCTAGGGGACATTAGTGCAAATCACAAAGGAGCACAAAAGTCATTTCAGTTTTGCACTTTCCTTTGGCCGCTGCCCAGTGCTAAATGGCAGAGGACTTGCTCGCAGCCTAGGGAAGGGTAAACGCCTTTAAACTCTGCGCCCCTCTAACCTTTTAAACCTGATTAAATCAAATCAAAATACCACCGTTCTGACCCACTTGGGATGACCTCAAGACAAACAGCTGAAGAGGAATCAGAAGACCCTGAGGTGAACCAAGGGCAAGGCCATCTATTACTTCCTGCGCAACCTAGAGCACAGCGACACAAAGAATGCCTGCGGTGCACAATGATGAACAGACTCCACATCAGAGATTGGATTAGAGTGGCAAGAGCAAGAGAGCCCTAAAAGCTATGCCAGTTTATTGAAGCCTCTTCCAAAGCTATAATGTTACAACAGAAGGGCTCATCTAATGACAACTGAGTGGATATCTCCTTGTAAAGAACAAAGAACTAAGATGAGGCAAGATGGGATGGTCTAGCCACCATACTTGTCCTTTCAAAACAACATACACTCAGGTAAAACAGCCAAATAATATTTTTCTATATGTGTATTTGTGTATATATATTCTGGCAAATATATCAGAAAAGGGCTGGAGTTGGTTATAGCGAGGTCACTATTTTTAGCTGCTGGCCATTGCCTTCCTGTACAATTCTGCTGTAAAAAAAATAAAAATATCTCCAACAGCACAGACTGGGTTTCTCCCTTCTGACTTGGATTGTCTCCAGTAGATTTTTGATGGGGCCAATTAGTGAACAGGAGGAGAAGTTGTGAACAATGATGTTGCATTTAATGCGCTGTTTTAGAATTGTAGTCTGCCTGTAGTTTTAGCAATGGCTGGGGAAGACGTAAACAAAGTCATTCTGTCTGTGTTGAACGCACTTCCAAATATTGAATTAACATTATCAGCCACCTCATTTGGATCAGCATTTCTCTCTTTGCAGTGAAAAACGGTTGTTTACAGCACAGACAATTTCCAGTATGCTTAACATCAATTTGGGACATTACATACGTTACGGGCGAATGTTAGCGATTGGGTAAAATTTAAAACTTCAACAAAGCCCCTGCCATCAGGAAGCAATCATTTCTCAACAGCCGAGATTCCATACAATAGCAAATAGCAAGGAGCTGGATTTTACCAGGCTATTTAACGGCAAACATGCAGTCATGACTATTTGAGGGGTGTCTGTTAGTCATTGCTTTTTAAAAACACTGGACACAAGGACAAGTAAGTAGCAATACCAAATGCACAACACCCAGATTCAACACTAAGCACCAAAATAATAATAATAATAATAATAATAATAATAATAATAATAATAAGCAAAATAATAATAATAATAATAATAATAATAATAATAATAATAATAATAATAATAATAATAATAATAATAAGCAAAATAATAAGAGTAATGGAGAATGTAAATGCTAAACCTGCATAATTGTAAAAACACACAGCGACACTGTTTTAGCTTCACAGGCTTTAAATTAAGATACATCACCAGTAGTCAGCATATATATTTGGCTACATAGTAGGCATGTCAAGTGTAGTTCTCATTCTATGATCTATTCATCGGCACTGGTCTTATAAAACATAAGATCTAGATGTGCAATCTCTCATAGCAATGATGTAATTCATCAAATCAATATGTTATTATACTACAATTATTTTTGCAAAGGTATTGGCCTGCCACACTTCTATCAGCATGAGGATGTGATAAAAAGATTTCCTGAACTTAATGAAGGATAACAAAGAAACATTAAGGGTTAACGTCTTGATCTTTTTTCGCCGAAAGGAAGGCTTGAAGATTTTTTCCTACATTATGTTGAATGCTATTTAATACAAGACAGGTGATGATAATGAGAACACAATGTCCTCCAAGGTAAACAAAGATATACAGCTCTTGAGGAAGGGGAGAGAGAGGAGAATAAAGAACAACAAAAACAGCAAAGAAAAATATAAAATTAATCTCAAAAGGGAGAGCATTATTGTCAAAAATGAAAATATATCTGTGTCTTGCAGCCCTAATCCTTAACGCCAGTGTATTTGCTGTCTGAGTGGAGAATTTGTGCGTCTGTGCAAACAAGCACAAATGTGATTATTCCTCACTTTGGTCGCACGCTAATTCTATTACTTTACATTGTTTCCCTATCTCACTCCAAACAGCTTTGGCTCAAACTACGTCTCAATGGTTTTTCCAAAAGACTAAGTGCTGTTTGCCTGTGGCAGACTAACAGAGTTATTTACCCCATTATTGGTTTTAAAAATACCCTTGGATGACTTTTAATGTATGTTTCCCTATGATCTCCTGCGGTCGAGTCATTGCCTTTGTCCCAGTACAGAGCGACTCCGGTATTAAAAATGCAGCATGGCATCCAGAGGCTCACAGTGGGATGTTCAAGGGTCCCAACGAATCCCTCCCCTCACCCGTGGCACACGGCCCCTAATCTTTCCCTAGGTTATGATTGTGAATTATTAACAGGGCTTTCATTAAAAAAATGTAATTTGCTTAGAGCAGCTATACACACTCTGGTACAGTCTTATTTCAGATGTGAAGAAACTGTCATAAATTTATGTTGAATCTCTCTGCTTGAAGAGAATTCCCCATATGGGCATGCTCCATACTGCATGAAGGCATGGAGTGGGCTACGAGTCTTAATTCAAAGACTCTCTTAATGCATTTACATTTTACTCCTAAATGGGCCATAACATATAATTTGGGAATGTGCATGGCTTGAATGATTTAAGTGTAATGTGTACTGTATTCATTTAGAAATAAACCACCAAAATAAGCTCACACGCTTCTATACTAAATTCATATTCAAGTTCATGTCTGACTTTGAATGAAGGACAGTTCTTTAATGTGAGCCTCATGTGGGTCTGGGATTTGGTATTTGTTGTTTACTACAAAACCAGACATCTTTTAGCTTCTCCCTCCACACAGACCCTTTTGATCATCACTTCCATACTGGATATAAAATGAAGACTGAACAGCACTGCAGTACAAGTGACTTTTAGAGTTCTATGACTCTTTGAAGACAGCCAAACAAGTGTCTTTCATCTAAAAAAGGCAGCCACTGCCTTGTACAAAAAAAAGCAGGACAAAAACCACAGAAACAGGTAGTATCCTGAGCTTGGAAATGAAAAAGTGAAGATTTTAAAGTCTCTTTGTGATTGCATTTCCTCCAAGGCTCCCTGTGAGAGAAATGACATGCACTTTGTACAGCTTTTATTGGGCATCCATCAAACAACAGCGCCCGAGGAAGACTGAGAGGCCAGAAATGTTCATCTGCTTTTGAGAAGCCTAGCAAATTATTTTAATGTAGAAAGATTTTTTTCCCCACCAAGAACAGTCATCAGTTGGTACTGTGAACATTTTTCACCCACAAATTGCTCTCTGCCGTGAAAGTATGTTATTGTTGGATTGATAATATCACTTACACTCATTGACTATTTTATAAGACACATCTGTTTGATTGCGCATTACAACAAATAGCTAGCCAATCTTATAGTAGCAATGCAATGCATTTCAGTATCAAGATGTGATGAAGATTTGCTCCAGATCAAACCAATCATCAGAATGGGGAAGAAAGGTAATATCAGTGACTACATGATGATTGGTTCCAGATGGCAGGCATCCTGTAATTTTCATACATTAACATCTCTTGTGTTTATGTGGAATGGTCCGGGGCAGATAAAATATCCAGCTGTATAAACAAATATGCCTTTTTTGAAATGGATGCTACAGTTGACAAAGGCTTACCAAATTTGGACTAAATCGTAAAATTATCGCCTGATTGCTTAATTTTCAATTTCAGCTGCAACATTCAATTGGAGGTTGGTATAAACAGCATAAAAGCCTCGATCCATCTTGCTTTGATTCAGTGTGTTTGCTGCTGGTGGTTTAATGATGTTTGGAATATTTTTTTGTAGCACTTTGGACCCCTTAGCTGACAATTATTAAAACACCACAGTCTACCCAAATCTTGTTACCGATAATGTCAGTGATAACGTTTGTGACCACAGTGTTTCCAGGGTCTCCTCCAGAAAACATGCTATGCCCAGCGGTAGGGGCCTTTAGAGCAGTCCACCAGTATTAAAAAATGTTAAAAGTTGATGGGAAATTTGAAACTATGAGTAGATAGTAATTTGTTATTGCAAGCCATCGGCAATACTTAACCAGTGAGGTTCATTTACATACATTTATCAAGTTGCAAGCAGAGACACAGAACTAACCATGTGACAGAAAATATGAGTGAGCGTGTGTGAGATGTCAACACACATGACACAAATTATAGTTTGTTCACAAAGATAAGCACTCACATGAGTCTCACTGCACACTCAATGTGAGCCTCTTAAAGTGAAACTAATTCAGGCTTTATGGTCACGCTTTTGGAAGTTTTTGTTTAACGTGTGCAAGTCAAGGAAGTGGTACAGCTTATATACTTGACTCGTACATTGGGTGCCATATTCTCCGAAAAGACAGCCGTCATAGAGAGATCATATAAATGCTGGTGCAGGCTAACCTGCTCTGCAACAGCACTTTTCGAATCGACAATTTTAAGTGAAAAGTGGTGCAAGTGAAATGCGCTGAGTCACAAAAGTTTGGAGGTGCATAACCAGGTTCTGCAACAACCTTTGAGGCAAATGTACAGGGGCGAGGATGTTCTGCGACACTCCCACCCATTCAGTGCATCACCATAGCTTTGTCTGTTTTGCTATTTACTGGTGTATTAAGAAAAACTAAAATCCCAGGCTTGTGATACTCTTGGGGAAACTGGTATATATTTTCTCACGGCTCCTTCCAGTAGAATAATTCATTCTGTCACAACACTTAAATCAACTCAAACTGGTTTCTTAAACAGTAAGTTCACTGTACTCCAACTGAAATAGCTGTAATCAAATCTCAACACAATAGAGCACCATTGGGAAGAGGTGGAACAGGAGAATGTCATGGATTTGCAGCTAAAGGTTCTCCAGCATCTGCTAGACCAAAATCTCATCCTAATATTTCTGACACTGTTAAATCTGTAAGAAATTGAGACTGTTCTAAAAGCAAATAATAGTAGGTTGTTCCCAATAAAGTGACCAGAGAACATAGATTAGGTGAAGTTAACCCCCCGCAAAAAAACAGAACTCAATAAATTAGTAAGAAAGAATTGAGCCTCATTCTTTTTCTTGAATTAATGTTGGAACAGCAGTGGAAGTGTTACCCCCACTGAGAGATGAACCAGATTTCAACCCAGCGCTCCCTGGAGGTGAGGGCCAGCATCTTTCTGACAGGACATCTGGTCCCTGAGCATCGCCACCGGGGGTTGATGTCACCACCTTAATTGTAATGTTTCTCTCTTCCTCCATGCTCAAAAACTAGGGCAGCTCTCCATAAAAGGAGAGAGGGGAAGGGTGAGACGCTACGTGCCGCGCCGGGCCGGGCCGCGTCGGCATGCCACATCATTTACAATGACAGCCCTAATAAATTACAGCAGCAGATCGCAGTGAACAAACAAAGCTTAATGGAAATAAAGTGGGAATTATCAGGCAAGAAATAAAAGGAAAACAGACTGAAATTAGTGCAAAGCGTCTGGCTGAAAGAATGTCAAGTCCACCAAAACGCAGCCAATAAATGGACACATTGCCAGTTTTTAAGACTGAAAATGTTCTGTTCTCATTTTTGCTTTTTTTCAGTCCAGAAAATGAGAAAAGTTTTCTGAAGCACGTTTATTTTCAGACGTCTAAAACTCATCCATCAGAACTGTTTTTTGTAACCTTGTTTTCTTGTTTTGCCTCACAGAAAAAGAAGCTGCAAATTGTGCTGCTCTTTAGGACCATTGTTCCATCGATTCAGTCAGGCCAGAGAAAGCCTCGAAGCCTGTGCCATTAGAATGCTTAGACATGTGGAAGAGAACAACAAGAGATTGGAGGATGGAGAAATGGTATGTCAGGGGAAACGTTTGTCAGGTACCATCAGTATGAGAGTTGTCCATAAAGAGAACTTTGATGAAAGGCAGGTCAGCTGGGGTCCAGTCTGAGGGAAGAAGAGGGAGAAAAGTGGACACCTTTAAATTATACAACAGCTCAAACACATGCAAAAATTTAGAGTCACAAATAAAGGTGTAATGAGAGTTCACTATTAAAACTGCATGGTATTTCTCATCAAAGCAAAGTCAGCCTGGTGGGCTAGTCAGTTTCTGTTTTATTTAAGCTTTTACTGTGAGACGTGAATATGAACGAGTTAATATTTACATTATGTTATAGAAATCGTTAATTGTTATAGTATTTCTATTTCTAATCAGATTATCTGCGACTAGATTAAAGACAAGACAGCAGCTCTTTAGGAGTTCTTAGCTACACATGGACGTTTTCTGTAGTGTGTGGCTTATTTGCCGCACTGTTATAGACTTAACCTTGAACTTGAGCTGTCGTCAATGCTGTGAATTTTGCACTATTTGTTCAGTTTCAGCTTTTATTATGATTGAAAAAAATATATACTGAAGAACTGAAAAGCACAAGACTGAATTGAAAACTAATTAAAAAATTCCTATGACAATAAAAAAAGAACATTACTAATTTATACCTCAGGTATAAAAAAGTAATGTTCTTGTTTGATGAACCTTTTAAGCGAAATTAATGCGATTCATACGATTTGTGACTTGGTGATTGTATACGTCCTGGATTTTAAGCCTACTTTGTTGCCTTTGCTTGTGTTTGTGTATCACCGCATGTACCTGTATGGATTGGCACATGTTTTATGGACGGCATGGACTTTTACTTGCTTGTGCACTTAGACTACATGTATGTGAAGCAACCGTGCTGGGCTTTCTGTTGGAAAGCCCTGCATTCCGAAAGGTGCCAGAATGAGTTTGTCACAGAAAGTGTAAACTTGAAGAGAAAGGGGACTGTGGAGAGAGAGAGACTTTCCCCAGGCAGCCAGAGTCTGTCAGACTGATTAAGTCACACAGCTCGAGAGGGACTTTGGAATCCGAGGCAGGGCATGCAAGGAGAGCATTGGATGACAGCGAGGAAATAAATAAATAAGTAGCAACATGTAAGTATTAAGATGACTGCATATCACATGTGCGCTTACTTATACCTGACCCCAGAGACTCATGCTGGGACGCAGCATACCAGCCCACGTCTCTTCTCCCCACCCCACAGCTTCCTCACCCTGCGGTGACATAAAGCAGGTCAGGGCCATCTTAAAGTTCACAGAATGCAACATGACAGGACAAGTCCAACATATGCCTTTATGACAGTGAAGCAAATGGATGACTGATGGCAGGCCAGTGTGTCTTCAGGGGATGAGATAACGCATACACTTAATGTTTGACTTAATTTTGCTTTCAGTTTCTTGTCAGATGCAACACACAAAGTGTGACGGAAACTGAAGAATTTGCTTCGGCGTTCATGCGTCTTTCCTTATTTTTGGAACACCAACAGACAGAACATTAGCTCACTTGCAAGCTCAGTGTGTCTGATGCTGCATCTTTATGTGACGGAAATGCCAAGGACCTTTGAACCCGCTGGAGAAAAACACGAGCCATCCACCAGACTAAAATATGAACTCTACTTTGTTACGGGGGACCCCTGTCTGCTCCAAGATGCCCTAGTTGTATTTGGTCTCTATCAGTTTCTCTCTGCTACAGTGAGGAGACGTGTTGGTAAACAGCAGAAGGGCAGCATCATTAGCAATGCACTACCCACTTAGAATATCTTTGGCAGAAAGTGCAAATGAGAGTAGATAAGGAATTGCTTTCAGTCATTCTCTCAGTAAAATCAGGTATGTGGTAGATGCAGCTCACTAGCAGAAATGTAAAAAAGTCTGGTATTTCGAACTATATCCTCCCACGACTGGCCACCCTCGTACTGAAATTAACATCATTCACCCTCTCCTCCTAAGGCTCTGCAGTCCCATCGCTCTACAAAGCATAATCTGTGGCACTTCTAGCGTCAAATGCTAATTAATAGGTATTCAAACAGAGAGAAGTCCTCACTGATTTAAGAATCATAGTAAGAGACTGAGTTCAACACAGAACTGTGATGCCTATGAGCTAATGTTTCTGCTATCTGGCATTGAAACCCAGGAGTGTAGCTCTGACTGAAAACATGCTTTCTCTGCATTATAATGCTAATTCAAACCTGAGCTAGACTTTGCCAGTAATTACTGTGGCAGAACAAAACTGCACAGTTAATAGGTTCAAAGTATTCCATCAAGCAAGGAACAAGAAAAACTAGCCATTGTGAAATAATACGGCTTCTTGAGGTGTTCAGGGCCCAAAATCGATGTGCACAAAACAGCACTTTGGTCTTTGCACAGATTTTAATTTGTAAGACAAGAACTTGACTCAGTTGGGTTTTCTTTCAGAGGGAATTGAAACAAATAGATTTCTTAGTATTCAGGATCACTGCAGGAAGTACTTTCCCCCCCCTTCTATCTCTGACGCAAACAATGGTGGCAGTGTGCGTCTTTGATCAAGGGCATGTCTATGTTGATGACTACGAGAAATCTGCAGGCTGTCCCAAGAGTGTTGTAACCTTACCTTTAAAGTACACTTGCTTTTATCTTCACCACATCCTTTTCTCTTCAGCTGTCTTCAGGGTTGTTGACTAAATGTTTTTTCTCTTATTTTTTGTTTTTGTCAACATCAAAACCATCTAAGCACAGAAGTAAATCTCTTGACTATGAGTAGCATTTATCATAATATCCTGCAAAACAGAAAAAAAATGCTTTTTTAACTTAATTTTTTAATCACAGTAAGATTACCTAATTTTGCAAAAGTCAGTCTGTTTTGAAATCCTTTTACATATCTTATGAGGAGCCTGTGTGAATTAGTGTGTGTTTCTCCTTATCTTTTTATCTCCGTGTTTTCCTCCAGCCATGCTCTGACACGTCATTGTACCCTCCTTCTTAGCTGTATCAGCAAGACAGGCATAAAGAGCAATCCTCTATGACTGGACCTGACCCATGTGCCATGAATGGGTCAAGGTCCAGGACAGTGGCACCAGCTGGGGTCCTCTGCCACTCGCAATGCTTAGAAAGGACCACACGAGTGAACATATGATTGTCATGGTGACAAACACTTGAAAAGTCACAAGACTGGAGTTTGTAATCCTGTTAGTTATCTTTCAATTTTGAACAAAATTTAATTATCTTAGAGAAGAACTTCTCCTTTTTTTATATAATTTTTTTAGTTCTTTTATCTTTTTCTCTTGGACTTTAGTACTTTTCAGTTTGGGGGTGGGGGGTTGAGCTAAAAAAAGAACCAACTGCCAGATGATGTTTTGCATTAATTTGTACAAATCTTAGAGACTTTTTGTTCCAACTTCAGCACCAATTACTGATAATTTCCTGTAATTTAGTCACAGTTTACTATCAAAAAATGTGTTTTAGTGTCTCCAATTCAACAACTGCTGTTGAATATGAGTGCAAAGGTAAAAAATGGCAAAGGGGAGGAGACTAAGATAGGTGTTTGTACATTGGATAGGTCTTTAAATAAGACCTATCCAAAGTATAAACACTTATGTTATTTCACATGATTACACACCTTTTTTAATGTCAATGTACCACAGGTGGAGCTGCTAGGGAAAAAAAATCCTGGAGGTCACACTCCACAAAAGGCGCACTTGATAAAACAGACAAGGAATTTAGTGAATATACTTAGCAGACAACTCTCTACTTGACTACTTTGCCTTTATTCTTGCTCTGTTGAACCTTTTGAATGAGTTTCAAGAAAGGCTGAGGCAACACCCACAATAGACGCCTTTATGATGGTGGTAGATATGCAGGCTCATTGAATCCATCGATACAGCAGATGGAAAATTTTCCCTGTCCAGCTAAAGATGACACTTTTATTTGATCTTCCAAACCCTTATTTTTGGCACGTTACTGTATTTCCATCATCAGTGTTACTGTCAGTTGGTCAATAAAACAATAAAACACAGCAGAGTAATGAAAAGAATATGCCCACAGAGCCAGACGTGAAGCCACAGAGCCGGCTCAGACTCTTTAATCCAGGTCCATTTTTTTCAGAGTGCTCTGAACCTGCTGTGAAATTGAATTTTCCAACCTTGTGTGTATGTGAACCAGCCAAGCACTGCATTGTCAGAGCACTCAATTAGCTCCCAAGGCATAAGCCAAAATGTTTTCCAACTGCAAATATATTCCTCACTGGACAAGCTCTCATTTGCATAATGCTTCTAAGCCTATAGCAAAGCAGAAGGAGTCCTTCCCAAAGTTAGAAGTAAAAACAATCTGCATGTTTACTAAATAGTTAATTGCTCTCTTTATGCCATTGTGTATCATATGTAAGGGTAAAGTATCCTTTTGTGCTGAAGCAATGTTAACCTTTGCCCGAAGGCTGGAAATATTGTAATGCACTCGTGTTTTGTGCTCTGCAGACATTCTATTCCTCCTTTTTGCATGCACATGTTGTAACCTTGACTTGCTTTACAAAGAAGGACCCTTCAGTTTTTGAAAGCTTCCTCAAACAGAGGTTTGGGCTTGTTTTCTCTCTCCTCACTGGGAAAAAGCTGAGCTCATGTTCCCCATCACCCACCCCCATATATTTAATCTGTAGAACAAATGAGATTGAAGCCTCAAATTCCTCATAACGCTCTCTCGAAGTTGAACATTTTCAGAAAATGAATCGTGTTGTTTACTGAATTTGCCGTCATTGAACCAGTCGGCTGAGGCATTAGAAATAATCTGCACTGACAAGTAGCTAAACATTCCACTGACAAAGTGACATTGAAGTCACACAGCCATGCCAACTTTTCTGTTTTTTTTATTCCCAGCTGAATGGATAAGAGAGAGAGAGAGAAAAGAAGAAGATGAAAAAAACTCAAAGAGAAAAGTAACTTTCAACAACTGGAGACAGTCAGCTGCAGCAGCAATGACTTTTTCTCAGAACCCACACTCTTGCTTGAATAAAGTGGCTATGAAACACCTGTGCAGTTGAAGCAAGACATTTAGGGTCAAAGGGTTATTGTAGGTTGCTAGTGACCTACAGTAACCCCTAACTTTCATTACTGAGGTGCCACCATCTTCAAATTTAGTGCTGCACATCTTTTCACCTCCCGTAGGTCTTTTAATTCAGCTTGAGGACACATGTACACATCTACATCCATGGAATTCCTCATCACACAGAGAGATACGAGGGTTTTTGTTAATGCTTTACAGCAGGGGGATTCTCACTCATACCAGTGTAAATTATGCCCCCAGCCATTTTCATAGAACGTTCTGTCACATATATTGGACAAAGACCTAAACTGAGATGTAGCGCTGCTCTGCCAGTACATCTTCATGAAATAGGAATGCAAGGCAATGTGTGCCTAGAAGGTGTAGATCCCGATTTTTCTTTTTCAATAAAAACTAACTCTTCACTGAAGATTTTCATCTTTTACTTATTTAATTATTCCAAGGCAATCTAATAATGAACCCTATACTTGTTATACACTAAAGCATCTGGTTTATAGTTTGTGCATATAAATCTTATGTGGTACCACAGAAAGTGTGAAAGGGATTGGATAAAAAAAATGCTAATGAATTGAAACTGATTTCCTTCATAGTGCGTTCGCAATTTAATTTGAAGCTGAAGCAATTACGGGGAAGAAAAGGATGAAAATGAATTGAAACTGGCTGCTTTTTCTGCCTCTGAAAGTCAGAGCAACAAGAACATAGTTTAACTCAGAGATGTTGACCATGAAGAATAGGAATGGAAAATGTATTACCATCCTATTGTGCTTTTATCCCTGCAGGGTTTAACTACAACTGGTTATATAAGTATGGCTGTATTCAGAATTCATGTGTGTATAAGTGTAAAAGTAGGCATTTTTAGTTGGTGTAAAATTATTACAAGCTTATCTTCTACATATTTTTATGGTCTACATAATTTTATGGACCACGCAAGGAAGAGACAACACTGGGATTAACTAGGTTTTAAATATGCCACATGATGGATATCATTTCACCTTAGTGCAACTAAGTTCCAGACATACTTTCACGCTTGATAGAAACTGGTTGTTAATGGACCTTACAGTGCCAAGAAACAGCCTGATGACATATGCTCATGCTTGAGATTAATATTGTTTGCCTTCCAGCACTTACTACTTGCTATAGCTACAAATTAATTTCTTTCTTTGGCAAGTCAATTGGCCCCTGTCCCTTGGCAGACCATCTCTGGAGAAGAAAGTATTTTCCTTTAGCATGGCTATGATCTAACTTCATAATCCAAACTGATCTTACCTTAGCATAAAAAAAAGTTAAGTGCACCCCATATGGCAGGAGATGATTTAAAGGTCGGATGTTTCATAATATTAAATGGTTACATTTAAACCTAGAGTTGACCTCATGAGGTCAAGAGAGACATCTAGATAATGTTTAAAAAATTTGAAAACGGGAAAGATTTGCTTTTAATCTAAGCGCTTAAGTGCATTGGCAGCAATAGAGCCAGTTTTTCTTTTTTTTCTTCTTTTTTATTCGAGATGAGCGGCATTTCCTGAGAAATTGAAACAGGATGATGGAGATCAGTGACAATACCGGCTGGATAATCATGCCCAAATCACAGCCATCTGCTCTCAATCTCCACCACCATCTAAGCGCGCCGCCATCAATCCCTCACCAATAAATCCTTAAATCCCGACAATCTGCAGCACTCAGCTTAGGACCTCTGATAATCTACCTAGCAAGCCCACATTACTGGACAGGAAGGTACTGCATCCTCTGGATCTTTCATCCATCTAGAAACCAAATTTGGCCTCTTTTGCATTGCCCAGATTTAATACTGTTTTAGAGCCTCTTACATAGAGTGAGTTTTGCATACTCAAATGCAGACTAATCTACATAGATAAAACACAAAATGTGAGACCACAGCCATGCCATGACACCAAGTTAGATGCCAGCAACGCAGACTATAAAAATAAGACATGAGAGTGAGCATGTAAGATTTATGAAGGAATGTGTTCTTTGGATGGTGTAATTACTCTACACCTCACCTCAAGAAGATATAGGTTTTAGCCCAGTCAACATCTTTGGACCATATTGCTGAGCTTTGTGGTTAAAGGGCAATTTCAGGGACATGAAATACCAATTAGTGAGCTGTTGAGTTTGATAGGATGAAGAAGCCTGATGAATGAAATGTACCTTGACTTCTCTTGATGAATCCACTCGGCTGCTAACCTCAACACCTATGCCTATTATTGCCCGGAACTCTGTGGTTTGTGATTAGAGTGACCGCCTCAGAGGTCACTCACTAATATTCTCTTTGTCAGCACACCACCAACAACAAAAAAGTAAGCAAACATGCAAGTCAAGGTGCCTAAATTTAATGTGGAAGGATGAAGTAATTTCTCCTCAACATCCACATTGGATTTGGCAGATGTTCTGACGCATAATTGCTACATTATCTTTAAAACGGATCATATTTTCTATTTGCTTTTTCATTTTTCATTTCCTTTCTATTTATTTGTTTGGAGGGGAGGCTGTTTTGGAAAAAAAATGGGTCTCTGGTATGTGATTCATGTTTATGCCAGCCAGTGCGTTTTTGTAAAGGCGTCTGCTCCTATCTGTTTATATTGGAAATCTGTGCTCATGAAACAGTATTTATCAGCTTAATCTTTCCTCCTGTGGCCTTGTGAAGGTTTTTCAAACTGCGTACTTGCTGTTCCAAGAGAAGAAGTTCTTTAATATCAATTCCCAGTGTGTCACATGTTTGCTCTTTGTAAAGAAACATCTTTTATTTGCCTGTGACACTTGGTTAATGTCACACAGTTATCCCATAACATAAAATTTACCTAAGTAAAAAGGTGAAACTAAAAATGTCTGTTACCTGTATCAAGCCATGCCATGATTTAAGAAATGTACTGAAAAACTGTATTTTTTATTTTATTTTGGTTTTCATGTGGTCCAAAGCTCTTCTACTGAGATACTGGAGGAAGTGTCAGAGTAACCTGAGTTTTTGGCGGGAAGGAGGCAGATGGACATGGCGACAGTCAATGCAGTTCTAGCGGACTGCTGTCTGACAAAAAGAATGTAACACTTTTCAAATACACACAAAAAACAGGAACAGTCATTAAAAAACACTCATCAAAACAAGCTCAGTTGGTGAACCATGTGCAGAGGCCGTTGTCCTCTATGCAGTTTTCCTGGGTCTCCAGGTCTCCGGCTACTCGGTACATGTCTTTCTTTGCACTTTCTGCCCTGTTTCCTGTCAGATTGCTGATCAGTGGGGACTACCAGTGCCAAAAAACAACAAAAAACAAAAAAACAAGGACCTGGTGTAGAAACTAGAAGAAATTACAACTACCCTGTCTGTCAAGGAGTTGACTGCAGGGCTGCCCCTTCAGAAATATGCTTGATTAACTTGCCAACTAATATCACCTACTTATACATATGTTATCCTGTATAGAACAGAAAAGCAAAATAAGTACTTTGAGACTGATTTTAAAGTAAGTGACATTTTATCCTTTATATTTATCCAGTTTTGTGTACCAGAATCAAAATAACAAAAACATAACATGATCAACACCATGTAGTGTAAGAAGATTGATTATTTCTATATTTTGCAATCTACAAATCACTACTGCTTTTATATTTTAAATAACAGTTGAAATATGGTGTAGATTTTTGTGTGAATACTATCATACTGTGACGATCTGCTGTTTTTATTCAAATTTATTGTACCAACCCATTCCTATATGATAAATTACTGACACTAACCAAACCGTTTTGCTACAGAGTTGCTAAATGCTGAGCAAACCGTCAACATTATTTATCATACTTGAAATCATTTTTGCTCTTATAAAGCAAAATGTTATTTGGTGATATTAGAGCACTATCATCAAAATCAAATCCTATATATATATATATATATCCTTATATAGCTTTTAGCACCATTATTTTTTTTTATATTGGCTGAAATCAATGGACATTTTTCACTAATTGATGATAGCCACTGAGACTAACAGCCTTTCCATTAACCATGAAATTGCACAAATTGAAATTACGAAAATAAATAAAGGTTAAATAAGAAGGTTCAATTTTGAACCACCCCCTAAAACAAAAACATATCAAAACACATTTATTTCACAAAACTCCAATGTAAACATCTTTTTTTCATGACACAAATCACATATTCAGATATTACTACTGGCGAAAACTACAAAGAAAATGACAGGAAGCAGTAGGAGGATGATGGTTTGTTTTGGAATTTATTTTGAAGAGTGTGCAGCTGTCTCCACCAGAGTGCTAATTGCATTGCACAGTTTATGAAAAAAATTATGTTATTCGACTGTGTTGAGTACATAGCTCCTTGGTAGAGCTCACCCGGCATACATAGCCAGGGTTGCCACATACAGGACTGGCTATTTATGCAGCATTTCCCCCAAAATACCGCATCTACTAAGTTGGCTTGTCGCTGAACAACTGAAGAAGACAACATCTTCTCTAATGTCATAAATGATCGCTAGCGCCAAGACTGATTTACGAATACATTTCATGTAACTGTCTCCATCCATCACTGCCATGATTTTTAATAACATTTTGTTAGTCATTAGGGGGATATAGACAAAGATTTGCACACATTTATTATGGAAAGACAGCTATTGCCTACATTGTTTCAGGTTTAAAAATCCCTAATTTAGATGTTCTTTCATTAAAAAAGGGAAACATATTCCTTAAGGCTATTTTACCCTTAATGATAAGATCTGCAACTCGATTTTGTTTTAGTTTTACCATCTTGACACTAGAATTAATCAGTGATATACATGTTCATTTATTTGAAGACATGCTGTAAATATTGCCAGGCTGGGAATTGAACCTGCGACCACCGCCATGAGTACTAAGACCTCCATTCATGGGTCATGCTTTGCCCCTGCGCCACTACAGCACCTGTATTGACTTCAAATGGATCATTATTAAAACATTCTAATTCTAAACAGTCTTGCAGGTATGTCTGGTTTCATTGCCAACAGAAGTTCCCAAGAAAAAGGACACAATTCTGAGTGGAAATTTTGTTTGAAGATAAGAATATGTCTTTGCATAAGAGCAAAAATAAACCTCTTAACTCTTAAAAGTTAACAGTATTCGATGATAGACAAAGTAAATTTAAAGGTTAATGTTAGTATTCACAATGTCTTTTTCAAGAAAAAACAATTATGTAAATATACACACACATAGCTTTCATAAATAAGGTTTGCTACAAGCATTCATTTACGAATGCGGGTTGTAAAACAGAACAATTGATTTCACCTGATCAGCTGCTCCTATGTTAGTACTTTTTCTGAAATATAAATCCTTAGATACTCTTTGACACCATAAAACACTGGAAAATGGTGGCTAAAGTGCACCCAAAAATAGTATCTGAAAAATCTTTAGTTGAAAACACAGCAGCTGACATCTGTTAGGGATTAGACACTAAACAACCCTAAATGCAGGACATCAGGGCATTGGTTTTAAAGTTACACAACAATTTAAGCCCCCGTATGACTATGCTACTTTTTCCATTTAATTCCATTTACATTGTGTAGGTTTACAGTATGGGGCTCAAGTTGAACTTCCAGGGAAAGAGCAGCTATAGTTGCCTTTACGCTTTTATTAGGATAAACGGATGATTCCACTCAGTACATTGTCATTCGCTTGTAAATAGGATATGAAAGCAAGAAGCCTTGACACAGAATGTTTACTGTGTAGACATAAAATCTTGGCTTCGAGTTGGGAATACTTACTGTAAGTTGCTATGGCAATAAGTGAAGCAGACAAGTTGTTGGGGGATTTCAATGTGGGGCTCAATACAGATGACTGACATGCTGAGCTCAGCCAGCGTTGCCGATCTAGACATCATGGCTTTATGCTAAATTGAGTCGTCCTCCATTTAACATGAGGTTGAGATGGATGCATACACACATCTCCGCCTCACTTAATGGTAATCAGGGGGAGGAAACACAGAAATATAACGACAAAAAATATCACTGATATATTAGTGTAAGTACAATGTATTTTGTGTCTGAGTCAAATAGGGGTAGGATTTAATAAGCATTGGTTTCTTCTTTTCATAGTGAATCTGAAAGTTTTTCATGTTTCAATATTACTTCTATTTTTAAAAAGGTAAAAAAAAATTAAAGATTTCATTTAATTCATATTATATTAGTCCAACAAGCATAGCCTCAATTTAAAAGCCACACAATCAGTATGATCACACTGACTTTTCTTTCTTAAACTGTGAAGTTTTATTTTAAAAGAAAATGAATCAGAAAAATCTATGTTTTTTCTCTTCAAAACTAAGACATTTCTGTGCTTGAATACAACTTGTTTGTCAGCCTTACCACTGTTAATAGCACATGAGGGATGTTAAACTTTTAGACTGGACCATATGTTTCCTAAGGTCGGCTGGAGCCAGATTTCTGCAGCAACACACTGTAGTTAAATTGTTAAGAGGTTACATAAATGTGCGCAAAATGCTTTTTGAAGAGTGCAATGCCATCCCACAGAAATATGTGACCCACATAGTGACCACCATAAGGAGAGGGGGGCAGGTTGTTGTCTACATATTTTGTGCATAGTACTTAGGCCCCCTTCGTTAAATCAATTAATTGTTAAATTGTTAAGCTGACAGTATGTTTCGTTTTTTCAAACTTCAATCATCCAATCCAACGAGCAACACCAAACAAGAATCACTAGTAAAAATTATCTGCTTGGCATTGCAAAGACCATTTGGCAAGTTTTTCAATAGTACAACCCAACCCTCAACTCTGCTGCTCAATCCAAAATTTCATTTTCCTAACAAATGTTGCCCTGTTTGTCAACAGGCTTTCCAACAGTAATTAACTGATTGCCTTGTGGGTTTGTTTGCAATGTTCATGTTTTAATATATCTGCAGCAGCTGTCTTAGATATTGTACTTTTGGCTGCTAGAAGATACCTAAACTTTGACTTTAAAACATGCTTTTTAATTCCTGACTAGGCAGTCCTGTGATTCTTACATCTCTTTATGCCAGATGTAAAACTATGTAAGCGTTCAAACCTTGCAACGACAGGGTTAACCATGACAGGCAGAAATAACAGTACACACCCCCTGTCCATTTATACAGATAAAAATAGAAATGTTTTTTTTTTTTTAGCAGTGGCCCATCTCACAACAATCGTGAACAATGCATAGCATAGCATTAAAAGAGTAAATAAATTATAAGTATGGCTTGCAAAAAAGAAACTTGAGTGCTGAGTGAAGGGGGGCATTTTCTGTAGGTGTTACTTTTTAAACTGCATTGCAGAGAAATATGTCCTTACAAATACTTTAGTAAAAATTGCTAGTTAACAGTAACATTAAATTTTATAACTATATAACATTGTGTTTTCACTTGAATTTTATGGCATGCCAAGAAAATCTTTTGACAATGTTTTTTAGTTGAATGACATGCAGCAAACAGAATCCAATACTCTCCACTTTCTCTTTCACCTGACATGGTTATGGTTATGTATAATTGATACTTCTGTTCTTTTATGCAAGATCAATACACTGTATGTAGCGAATTGCACCATTTAAAGTTTCTTAGTATAACAAAACAAAAGGTTATGAATTAATTATGCTTTTATTTATGTATTTGTTTATTAGTGAGGAATTCAATTTGGTTTGACCCTACTAAATGAGGTGTTCACACCACATCACAATGAACTGGCCCTGAGTGAGGAAGATGATATCAAATATAATGGAATAATGATAACTGTTCTTAAGTGAAGATCTTTAGCCAACCCAAGGGCCATTCATTTACGTGATTTCATCATTACAAGGCACCTAACTAATGGCGCTTAACATATGTTAGTTTGAGATGACCTGCTTATCTTTGCATTATGAAAAAAAAAAAGTATAGTATTGTCCCAGATGTGTACAGAAAATGTTGGAGGCAGTTGCATTGGGAAGTTTTGGAAGGGATGAAGAGAAAGCACAGGGATAAGAGGATAAGATAAAAACACTTCCAGTGTAATTTGCACCAGCCAGTTAAATGTTACTTCTTATTTTCTCTACACCTTTCTTCAAAGGAAATATGAAAAAAGAAAAGTAAAAAAAATACAGGTTTGGACTTCAGAAAATTGAAATGAATCATCTGCATTACATTCGAGTCTTTTTCTTTTTAAATTTTCCATCTCCACACTTGAAATCAATCAAACCGCCGTAATGGCACTTCCCAGAGCAATGGATTTATCTCAGTAATAGTAGTGTATGAGCACCAGACAATCTAAAAAATGGAAGACAGAGTAATAAGGTTGAGTAGGTCTTTCAGGGAACAATAGATGCTTATAAAAGTATATAATGTGTGTGCGCGTGTGTGTAAAACAGCGCAGTAAGGTTGTTTTTTATGGGATTTGTCTTTGTGCGTAACTGTTACATCCAAAACATCACTGATTCATTTTCCTACTCTCTCACTGTCTTTCTGAAGCCAAGCTCTCAGCTGACAAGCAGTACGCGTGACAGCCTCCCTGATGGTACGCATACTGTTCTCTACAAGATGGGTGGTTCCACCCCCTGATTGCTAATTACAATTAATTACAAATCAATTACGCGAGGCCAAGTACCTAAATCAAGCTTTGACAGGCTCGGCTCCATGTCAGGCTACTGAATGAGAGGTAGCACTCAGTATAGACAGACCTACAATTTTAGGATTTTTCCATCAGCAGACAAAGCTCATGTGTGTCATAAATATAATTTATAGTAAGAAAGTGATATTTGTGAGCTGCTGAAGGTACTTTCTTCATAAATGATGAACTAAGGGAGTCAGGGTATGTTTTTTTTTCTTCATTTTTTTTTGTCACTGATCTGAGACTTTAGTGAGCAGCACAGGAGATTGCATTACCTCCCCATTGGCTGTTTACACAGCCTAAGTGATAAGAGAAATGACTTCGTAAATAACCAAGACGCTGTAAGCTCTCCTTCTCCTCTCTGCAAGTGAGTATGTGTGTGTGTGTCTGATACACTCATCTGCTAAACTGTTCTTAATTAACTGGGTGATTGTTTTCACCAGATTGGCCCCACTGATTAGAAAGTGAGTCCTGAGCATCAGTGTGTTTGTGTGTGGGTTTTGAACAGTTTGAAGGTTGTTTCGATGAAGGTCATGCCAAAGAAGAGCCTCATTAGACGTGCAGAAGATGATCTGTAACGCATCAGTATCTTTCCTTCAGTCAGTCTTGCTCTGTGAATGCTACGGTTATGGTAAAATCTGCTTGTTTTGATTCAATAAACTGTTTACTGAGGCATACTGATCTGCCTTGGATATTGCTGATTATACACTAAAAATGCCCATAAATTGTACATCCGTCTATGAGGTCATTTAAATGCATGGCAGAGCGTGGTACTAAACATAGCCATGAAAAATGATTTTCAGGCTTTTAGTTTGTGTGATGCGCTGTGCGGATTCAACTACAAACCTAATGTTATTGGTTATCTCATTTATAGCTACCAAGACTCGTAGTAAGACTCTTGAACTTTTTAAAAATGTACTCCTTTTATGTCCTCTGCTGCAATCCGTTTCCATTAGTGGGCTCCCTGCTATTACTGCAAATATTTTCAATATCATAACTCTTATAGGCATATGCTTAGAGTTTATCATATCCCCTAAATGACAATAAGAAGACCTACTTATCATTTTCCACATCTGCCCTACACTGTTTCTTTTAAATACAAGAAAATACTGAGTAATACAACATAGAAATCAAATCTCACCTCACTTTTTCTTGCTCCACAGATTAATCTGAGGCACTAAGCATGAAATTAAGAATTGATTATTGTAAGACGACCCCGCTTGGTTAACTCGATTCAGTGGCATTCACTCATACGGAGTGACACGTCATCCCGTCCTCTGGGTCCTGGCATTAATTCTTTTAAATCTGTGCAGGTGACCTCACTGTTTAAAGATTTACACTTGTGAGACTTTGCCCCTGGTGTCTTTGCCAATAAGAGCCTTGCAGCTTGCCAGCGACAGCCAAGGCTCTTATTGCTTTAATAGAGGAAGAAAAAAAAGGAATTGGGCCTTGCAGGATCTCATACATCTCCCCCACAATTACAGCCAAGCTGCCGTCAGGAAGCATTTTCTTTCCTCTCTCAATTTTGTTAAATATTTGCCCAAGGCAAGAGTAAAATGAGGAGAATAAACAACTCATATTCTGATGCGCTGCATTGTGGTGGCAGACAAGCTAGTTGGTGACAGGTATGACGGCAATGTTCTCTCAAGTAAATTTTCCGAACAATGCTATTGTATCTTTGATAAGTTGTGGCTCACTGTTGCTGGCTTGAGAACAGAATGTCTTACCAAAGCACATGTTTCTGTTATGATGACTGTCTGTGATGAATGCAGACTTACTTTACTCAAGAATAAAAAACAAAAAAAAACAACTAAAGTTTGTCTGACTAAGTGAACAGCCAAGAACTGCTAGTCTGTCTGCTTTGGGGCAACTCAGAAAACAGTGCCATGGAAATATCCTAGGTGTCAGTGAGAAAAAAAATATATCTGAACTTTGGTCGCATCTCCACTCACTATAAGGTCCAGACAAAATTTAATATGTTGTGATAAGTCTTAGGGTTTTTAAGATTCAATATAATACCTGTAAGAAACCCTGGGATTCCTGTTTTTCTTCTCTCTAATTTCTTCTCCAACAGTTTCCTAAAAATCTGTTTCTAATCTAATGTGATTCAGGCACGTAAAAATGTTGATGAGAAATTATCTATGAGTAAAAAGTGAGTGCAAGTTTGTCATCTGAATAATTCTGTTGTATGTGTAAATTTCCATTGAAGCAGACAGAAACAGCTTTGTAACTTTGGGTTGTTTTTGAGAAATTAAGTTAACATTTTGTAATAGCTTATCATAATTTGTCTATGTTTTTTCTTGTGTTTTGATGTGATCAAGTTATAGGTAGATGTAAAGTGTTTCAATGGCAAATGCTTTGATGGTACAGAGTAAAACTGACTAGAAGGTAAACTGCAATCCTTTAAAAACCTCGTTCTGTCATACAATGCCCAGCAGAAATACTTTGGAACTTCAGGCTTTGTTTTTCTAACTTGCTCACAAGGTCTGAGACAGATTCCGTCCTCGATTGTTTGGGATCTCCTAGAGGATTTGCAGATAATCAATATCTACCAGTGTATAGAATATACGTCATCTGCTCTTTACTGTTTCCACTACATGGTGGAAGCCCATGGTGGCCCATTTTTTCATACTTATCTCTGTTCTGATTTTCCCAATAGTCCTGCCTCTCAGGTTCTCGCTACTCTGCTTTTACTTCTTAGTTCACTGCTCCATACATTCAGATTCTGGTTTGCCCGTGGTCAGCTGACCACCCGGATACAATAATGCCACCCAATGCACTGGCCTGATATTTGTCAGCTCAAGGGCTGTTAGGGGGTTCTGTCTGTCATTTAGCATGACGGCACTGAATACTTATTTGCCATTTCATTTTGAGGCTTGATTGACGGGCCGACAGCGTTGACATTCTTGCAGGCGTCGCAGAGCCTGTTATTATGCATACATTAACATTCTGATAAACACATGGTCGACCATTGAGGAAATAATTACATGCCATCACTCTACTGTCTGGAAAATTTTGCTTCATTGTGTGTGTGTGTGTATGTTTGTGCGTGCGCACACGTGCACACACACGTTGATCTGCATGTTTCATCTCATAAATATAATCTCTGTTCCTCTTGTTCTTCCCTACCCATTAATGACTTCAACATCAGCACCTCTCATTTGGAAATCTCTGCCAGAGCTCAACGCTTACAATAAGTCTCAGAACCCACGCAGCAGCTCTATGATTTTTCATTTTCAAAATGCTTTCCAGTTAGATTTGAAATTTTAACTGGGCAAATTGCTCACCCCCCTTGTGTCTCATGGCCTTTGTATCTTGAACAGAGCTGTGGGGAAACAGCAATCATTCTTGTCTCTGACATTCACGTCTCCAGTAGCTTGGTTAAAAAGAAATATATGTGTGTTGACATTTAATGATAAGTTCCTTTCAGACTAACTGTGGTGGCTTTGTAAATTTAAATGATCTAATGAATTCAGCTAATGATTTAACCATGGAAAATATTTAAATGGCTTCTTTTATTAATTTTGAAACTGAAGGGAAACTATTTAAACAAACACCATGTAAATGGACCTGTGCATCAACCTGGAATTTCAGCACCCAAGAAAGCTCCCTTGTTAAATAATTCTTTAGCATAACCTCCTTAATACTGTTGCAACAATAATTTGATCTCCAGAAAAACTAGACATGAGCAGCAGCATAATCAGTACAACAAATAATCATATATCACAGCAGTGAACCAGTGACAACACTACTTAATCCCATGATACACCATGCAGGTGCACTGTCTGTGCTAATGAAAATTCAGCCTCCTCCTGTTCCCTTGATGTTTGAAACTAAAAGTTAAAATGATGGCACCATTTATCTCAAGATCAGGTGATAATCACTTGACCACTTAGGCCAATTATACAACATAGATTTTTCAATGCCAGATGTTCTGTTGAGATTTATGTATGAATAAAATAAAACGAGATACTGATGTTTGGCAAAAGAAATGCACCTGTCCTGATTCCATACCCTTAGTTCCAATAAATGTGCATATATCATACTGTATCAGTTTTCAAATCAGATATGGATATTAAAGTATCAGTTTACTGTCATTGTTACCTTGTGGTACCACAAGAGCTTCACTTGGCTAATTATAGTGTGACAAACAACATATTGACTAACTTCCTGAAGGCCCTCCATCACCACCTAAATCAAATTCTGTTCACAACACCAATGCCACACAGTATCAATCAGGCGGCCTGTTTCTGCTGCCACCTCAGATGAGATTAATGGGTCATGGCAGTGAATGATTGTCAGTGTGTCAGTGGGTTGTCCAGCCCAATCTGAAAAGAACTAAAATCTACCTCTTGACTTTGAATATGAACATCACATAAAATAAATAAAAGAGCACAAGGCTTTCTATGCATTTGTCTTAATACTAACATTATGAGCTAGCCCTGTCTTTGCCCCTCCCAACCAGCTTGATCTGCAGCTCTGACACTTTGTGGAAAGTACATGTGTAAGCAGTTGCTGTATATGCAGCTACTGTAGTTCTCTTCAAAAAATATTAATAAAAAAGGCTTAAGAATGCAAGACTACCATAAGGTGTCAAATTGTGCTACAGTCAGCCAAGCTAATTTAGGCATAACACTAGAAATCTTAATGGACTTCAACACAGTAGCATATTTGTCCTTTGTCTCTGTCTGTCTGTCCGTCCGTCCATCCATCTATCACTACTGTCTATCACTACAGGATGCAAGATTGTAAAGTTTTGCACTCTCTAAACCTAGAAATGTGTTTCACAATTGGATATATGATTTTACAAAGACAAAACTGATAAAATGTGCCTTTAATGCTTCAGCAAGTACTACCTACTACCTTCAAATCTCCAGATACCAGATTCAGCACTACCTACCAGTTTCCTAGGTTTAGAGAGTGATAGAGAGTGATATTCATACATACAAGACTACACACCTTTTCCCTTTTTCCCTACGGAAAAAGGGAAAAGGTTAAGAGGTGTGAACACTTATGCAAGGCACTAGATGTTGAGTTGACAGGTTAGACCCATGAGTTTAAAGGGGCTTTGTTGGTTTGCTGTGGTTCACTATTCATAGCATTAGGAATAGTTTTGCACATAGATTTCTTTTGTCTTATGGGGTCTCCATGAAAGCTAACTCCCCTTTGTACACCAAATAGAGTTTAAGCTCCATTGGGAGAAACAGAGCTTTTGTTTAAGAATACCTAATGCCTGAGTGCCAACAGAGGCTACTCAGATCTACAGGCTGCCCAGAGCGGAAAGTGACTTAAGGTGATGTGATTGTGAGGCTCTTAAAACACAGGCCTTGGGAGACTTTATGGGGGGTTAATTATTCAACATTTTTCTTTCCCCTTGAAGTGTGCATTCGTCTTATTCTGCTCCTTGCGTGTTAACAAGCTGTATCTGGCCTGCTTGGCAAGGATGTGGCTGTCACCAGCACCACCATTAAACATCACTGCTTTATGGGGGAAGGACAGATAAATGGCCAAAGTGCAGTGTTGTTGTCAGCCAAATGAAGTAATCATGACTAATAAATATATTTTTCTTAGCATTGTTCTTTAAAACATAACAAGCACCTGACTATACATTTGAGGTGAAAGACAATGGGCATATGTTTCGATAATGGATTTAGCCAGCAAAGTGCGCGCATAAATGGAAGTATCTGCTAAAGTGCTGCAATCTTCCATTTGAGATTTTTGTACACATTAGTATTTTACTTTTTTTTTAAGGTTGTTCCTCACAGAGTAGAGTTAGATTTCATTTTTTCTATATTGGGGACAATTCAAGGCTGCTATTTTCAGTCAAATGTTCCATGTTAGATTGTGCCATGGTGAGTTTCAAAGGAAATATTTCACTGATTATTCAAAAATGTATTAATGCTTTTAGTCAGTTGTTATTGGGCAGAATCAAATTATAAACGAATGACACAGAGCGGACATTTCAAGGTCACTGATTCAATTGTTATGCTTTAGCCATCGATTATCTGGCATATGTCTGGTTAGATATTTGACAATTATTTTTGGCTGAATCACTGAAGTTCATTTACATTTGTATGTTTCTGACCTCTTCATAAAATTGGTTGCAATTTTGAATAACGCCATGAGAGCCAAAATGTGTAGAAGATCCTATAATATCGCTGTGAGTGTGACTGACCACAGTGTGGACAGTTTAACATTAAAGTGGACAAAATGGATGCTGTCAGAAAATGACCTCTTGTACCAAAATAAACAGTTTAAAACCCTACCAATATCTGTACGTCTTCAGATGGTCAAGACATTCTTCCAGGAGGGAAGAATGTTCAAGTAATACTGAAAGTAAGGCTTGCAAACCTAAAAATATTGTACTAACGTCACAGTGTGAATGTGCACTCAATAGAAAAGAAATAGTAGCTCCAATTTCTTAAAATTTATGTGAAATCATCTTGAATCTTGGATTCAATTAGTTATTTTGACAGGACAGTGATGCCAAACACATCCAAATTAGCTATGCAAAAAACATAAAGGAGGCCAACCTTTAGCTTCTGGATTGACTCTGACATCCTTGGACTTGCACTTAAATGCCCACTTCTTCCACCCTTAAAAAATTTCAATTAAATTACTAAAAGTCCAAATTATTATGGCAGACATTCCATTTATACGTCTATGTATGCTTTTGATTGGAACTATTTTGGAGTTAACCAGCATATCACAGGGTTGTACAACACAGTTAACTAGTTCAACCTCACTGAACTAATTAATTGAATTGCAATCTTCACCTAGTAACTCTGTTTGGTATGTTTACTATAGATGAACTTCTAAATCAAATAAGGTGCTAAGTATTATTTAAAGAAAATCATTGCGGAACCAATAGCTTAAGCAAAGCTTTTTCCTCCTGACCTGGATTTCAACATTGTCTCAAGACTGGGTCTTCAACGTGTGCCAGCCAGCACAGCTTGAGCGCTTATATTTAGACAAGACTGCCGTCTGCCCCAAAATTACTCATGCTGCGACTCCCCTGGGACTCCTGTTAGCTCATCCACAGCTCCTTTCTTCAAAAAGCAAAGGGGCTTTGACCTTTCCTCGCTGCCTGCGGTGTTTGTCCTTTGCATGGTGCCATACCTTGACCTTTTCAATCCTTTTAGATTTCAGCAGGTAATCAATTAGCTGTTACTCAGATTATCACAGTCAAAGATGAATAAAACTGTGGAGTTATGCCTTGTATGATATTTTGTTTTTGATTACTTTTTGTATTCTACCATTCCCTTGAGTGAAGATGACAATTCGGGGTAGTGATATCTACAACAGGATCAGTTGTGTTCTATGTCAAGAAAAAACAGGGTGTTACAAATACATTCGTCCTTGATGAAAGCAGTTGAAACCAAAAAAAAAATAAAAATCTGATATTCTCTTTTCTACAGCATACAAAAATATTTTTGCAATAAAAACAAAACGCTGTTGTGTGAGATTATAACATATCCTCTGTGGACCTCCCTGGTGACAAAGCTCATTTCATAAAGTATCGACCTTCAACCTGAAAAGTAGCATAGGACTCTACTGGGACACTGGAGCAAAGACAGACTTCTCTTGGGTGGGAAGCAGGGTGAAACATTTGCCAGTGTTTATAGTCAAGTACGAAACTGATTTGGCATGAATAATTGTTCGTGTAGGGGGGAGGAAGCACTGTGTGACTCATAAAAATTCTGGTTTGGCAGGCGGTGAAACAAAAGCGCTGCTGGAGTCGATGCAAGATGAAAGGTAGGTGGAGACTTTAAGTAGCAAACAGCCTGTTGCTCTGTGAAATCACACAGATAAAATCGGATGCCTGTTCAACTGAAGCCTGAGAGGCACGACAGCAGCAGCGGTAGCAGTGATGGGTAATGACATGGACTATTAGATGGGGTTTTCCACATCATGACCTTGTGACCAATGATAAATAGCATTGATTTATTTGTAAAAGCGTGGTTCAAATGGAGCTTCTAGTTTAAGGCCTTCTGCACTGACATGGATGTTTAGCAAAAACACGCTTAATACTCACATGCAAACAAATATTTAGAAAAAAACCCCTCAAAAGTAGAGTTTTTTTTATTTTTTTCATCTCAAATTGGGATCTTTGTAAATTGGTGATACCAAGGCCTACTGCTGCATGCAAGGAATAAAAACCACAGCAGTGATCACTTTAATGAGTTTTTCTATGCCTAAGCTTTATTTCAACCTACAAGCTATTAAACTAAAATCATCTGATGGAAACTATCTTAAAAAAAAGCCAAAAAGGTTTTAAAAAGTGGTAAAACCATTCCTATCCTCAAGCAACAAGCGCGTCATGGTGCGTGGAGATAATTAGTTTCCTAATTGCGCCAGTTTAATGCACATTAAGTTAAAACAGAAAAGATTACTGTTCTTCTGACAGGAATTAAAAAACATCTCTTTTTATTCAGTAAACCTGTTTAATGTTCTTTTGCTTTTCAGAGAAAAGTGTGACCCATTGTTTCTATTCCCATGAAAAATCTTCCATGAGAACTTGGTGCTGAGGCCACGTGGTCTCTTTGCAATATTAGTATGCCTTTCAGCAAGATTACACATAAGTACCAAGCACAGTTTTATAAACCTTGGCAGACAGATGAGAAAAAAGAAGAACACATTTGCCCTTTTGCCAAATACATACAAAGTATGTATTTGGCCAAATGAAAGGCCAAATACATACAAAGTATGTATTTGGCCTTTCAACCTCTAAAAATCTCTTGAAGACTCATTTCTTCTGAGAACACCTTTAGTGTTTCAGCATTCTTCCTGTTTCTTTGTCTGTTGTCCTTCATCTTTAAACCAAACAGTGCTTTTTTTTCTTTTTCCAGGGATACGTGGTGCTGGATATTTTTACCAGCATTTAAAACTTTTTGGACACAATTATCTGATAAAAGACTAAAGTAGATATGAATTGAACACTTACATGGACACTTCTAGACAAAGACAAGAATTCCCTGCAGTCGGGGACATGAAGACCCCAAAATAAAACATATCACAATAAAATGAGTTTTGTTAAAATTGTTAACTTGTGGAAATGCTTCTATGCCAATCCGTATAAAACCATGCAGAAGACTATTCTGTCATCAGAATAATGTCAAACTGACCTCAAATGTAAACACAGGCCCATCTTTTTCTGTTTGTCGTGTTTGTTTGTTTCAGTCATCTATAACAACAAAGTTGTATAAAAACTCATTGTTATGATAAAATGCAAAGGCAGACAGCGGCTATGCACACCTCAGTTGACGTTTATTGGTTGGGTGATTTCTGTGCAACAGCAGCAAAGTGACAAGCAATCAAAGCAAATAGACTTTGACAAATATAGAATATAAAAATATATAAAAACAGAATAGAGAATAAAAATATGATACAGTAAGTGCAACATTTCAGCATAAATACCACACAGCTATAAAAAAATAGCATGTTCTCTTCCAAAAGAATGTGCAACTGAGTTGGTTAAAAATGTACAAAATGTACATGTCTATTTGAACATTAAAAAGAAAAACCATTTACAGTTAGTGAGAATAAAGACTGAAACAGTGGAAATGTGCAGATACCAGCGGAAATGTTTTTCCGAATGAGTAAAGTTGTACAACCAACATGTATGTAAACACTTATTGAGTTTGTTAGGCGCAGTGATGGTTTTTACAGCTGCTGGGAGAAAGAATATATGGAAACACTTCTTAGTGTATATAGGATTCAGCTGTCTATTGCTGAGTCACCACTGCTCTCCAGTTCAGCTTCAGCTTCATGAGACTTTAAGGTTTAATCTTATAGGTTTGCAGAAAACAATACTTTAGTCTTTCAATGGCATAAAAACAAAGACATTCTCCAATCACCATTGCTGCAGTAAAGCAAGCCGTTCTTCATCCCCAGCTTCATTTTTTTTACTATCCCTCTGTCACTTCTTCTTTACCCCTTCCCCCTCTTTCCTCCCAAGGCTTCCTTTAAGAAGTACACACACCACTTTATCACACTGATGAATCTGGTGAGCATTTCAAGGAGAGGCTGCCCGCCCGTAATGCAAAGACAAATGCTCTCTCTCCCCCATCAGGTGCTTCTTATGTTTGAGGTGATGCAGAGAGACAGGTTGATTAAAAGAAGGTTAAGAGATGCGCCTAGGCCGTCACTCAGACAGCATGAGGGATTGGTGACAAGCAGGTCAAGGGTGCTGGAGCTCAGGGACTGTGGGAGAAGAATGCAATTTCCTAAGAACCCCCTTACTAGCCCCTCACTCAATTACACATATTGGGAGAAATTTTCAATTTGTGACATATAGGTCCAGCTGGATTTATCATCATCCAAGCATTCATAGAATCAGAAAGTGATTTAATTAAACTTGCAACATTACCTACTTCCTCCAGAGAAAGTTTGCTTTTCATTTGGACACAGAAACATATATTTTCGAGACAATACACATATATTATATTATATTATATTATATTATATTATATTATATTATATTATATTATATTAGGGATGTGCCGATCAGGTTTTTTTCTGGCGATACCGATACTGATCAGCCCTGAGGGCCGATCGCCGATTCCGATCCCCAATACCGATCCTCTATACCGATCACATAATTATTATTTATTTATTTATTTATTTTATCATAAACACTACCATTACATTATGTAGAAAAAGGAACCATGAATTCACCTTAATTTAGACAAAAACGTGTTTTTAATAACTTTTCCAAGAAGAAAACTAAACAAAACAGGAATTGTGCAAATTGTACTGCTATCAATAATACTATCTTTAACAGACTGATAACATATGAGGCTCTGAAGAAGCTAAACAATGCAAAGAGCCAAAATAAAACCTCTTAACATTGCCAAAAAATTCAAGTATAAAACTTAACATTCAAAGGCAAAAACAGGATCCATTACATTAAACAATCCAGAATTACTAGATGAAATCTTCCTGTTAGCATAGCGGCTAGCTGGTTACTGCTAGTTCTGATTGGTTGTTTCTGACTGAGCAGAGTAATTATGCA